>JBCFYV010009882.1:35221327-35506026 GCA_039000515.1 Timema cristinae
CCATATTCTAAAATTCTTCCATGTGCATCCGACAGGAACATTTTTTATTTCTTGTATTGAACTTCATCTTTTTCCCCATTGGTCTTTCCGGGAACTTTTAAAATATGACATAAACCCGGTACGTTGTTTGGGTCTCGTCAGCGAAAAATTCTTTTGCACAAACCGTGTTTTTAAAGGCCCCTAAATTTACTCTCATCTGCCCCTTTTTTTTTTAATCTTATAAACCCATTTGCAGACTGAAAGCTTGTTTTGTTGGAGGAAAAAAATTTGTCAAAGGTCCAAATTTTCCCGTGTTTTAATTAAAGACATCATCTCTTCCTCTTTTTAGCAACGCCCCCATTCCTTAGAATATGTGTCAGAACTGTTTTCCTTTTGTATGTTTGAGGCCCCTTTCATAAATTGCTGCACAACCCCTTTTTTTCAAGGGATACTTGACAAACATCGAATTTTTTTATGGGTTTTTTTTTTTTTTTTCTTTAGATTATCTTTTTTTACGAAGTGTTGGCCCTTTTATCACTCTTGTTTGTATAGGCCCACCTCCTTTTTTGGGGCTTTCTTCTCAGTTTGTGATAAAACTTTTTTTGGACTTCTTGTTTTTTCCCGTTCATTTTTATGTGAAGTTAATTTATAAATGAAAAATTCTGGTTCTTTTAATTACAGCACCTTTACTAATTTCTTCATTAAATTCAAAGTCCAGTGTTACTCTGATTTTTTTCTACTTTTTGGGTTTTTTGGAAACAATCTGTAGTTAGTTCTATTACCGTCATTAGCCAAAAAAAACCCCCTTTTTCTTTCCATTGCTTTCAAATTTAGTACGGGCTTTGCTTGTGTATATGCTCAGGGAGTGTTGCCCCCAAATTTTAATCATGGTTTTCAAAGTTCCCTTTTCCCCCAGTAAACTTCCCCGAACGGTGTCACATTTTTTTTTTCCCTTGTTTGGCCCCGCCGAATTTATAATATAAAAAATCAAAATTTACTGCCCCCACCCCAAAGCCCTTTCCCGGGAAGTTTTGCGTCAATCAGCTTTTCCCAAGCGCTTTTTCCAAAAATGGATCACCTTTCCCGCTTGACAGCCCATTCTGTTCCCAAAATTTTTGGAGCAGTTCTCTCCAGAAAAGTTCCGGTTTTTAAAAAAAATGCTCTGAAAATTTTTTCCCTTTCCGAAAACCCCCCCTCGCCCCTTGTCACTGTTAAGCACTTTTTAATTGGTTTCCACCCCGGCCCCTTTCTATCATCTGCTGGAATTGTACCAACATCGCAAAAACATCATTTTTGTACTTTAAAAAAATACAAAAAACCCAATATGATGTGCAGTCGTCCTTAAATCATTAAAAATAATTGGCTCCTCCCAACAAACGAAAACCGGCCCCATTTTTAGCACAGACATCTTTTTGTAAAATAAACTCATAAGGGCTACTTGCACGAGGTTTTAAGATTTTCAATAAAGGGCCCAGTCGATGTCCCTTTTTGGGCCTTTATTTCCCATGACTCCCAGAACACCCCTTGTCTATTTTGTTCCCCTTTTAAACCCCTTTGGTATGATTTCCCCTGAATTTTTTTGCCTTTTGGTTTTTGGAAAACCCTTTTTATGCCTGGATGTCCCAGTCGTTCTTTCCAAAAGCTTAAAACTTACTCCGCTGTTGAATTGGCTTCCCTTAAAACCAATTTTTTATTCTTAAAAAGTTTTTTGTAACATTGGTTGCCCTTTTTTAAAACCCAAGTTACAACAACCCCCGATTTTTGTGTTGGAATCTTGTACTTCGATTTTTCTTTTTTTCGAAAATCATCTTGAACTGTTTACTAGTCCTGCTCCTACTGAAAATAGATTTTTCTTAAGTTTTGGAACATACAAAGTATTTTCAAGTGGTGCGAAAAAAAAAAAAACCCCCCGCCATTTACAAAGATCCCATCACTTTTACAGAGCCGATACCTTCCACTTGAACGTTACGAATTATCCCCCCAAACCATACGAAAACTCGAAATTTTCTAATGGATTTAGCACAGAAAAACCCCTCCATATGATAGGGCTTATGTTTTGACGCAGCACTGTCCCCCAAACCAAAACAGTTTTTACATCCAGAAAGCAGAAAACATTTTTTTATTTTTCAGCACCTAAAACAATTGCTTCGACTTTTAAGGGTTACTTTGATCACTATTTTTCGCTAGCCCCCTTGCGGCAATTTTTTTTATTTTGACCCACCCCACCCCAGTAAAAACCCTTTCCCTATTCTTCTTTTTCCACTTTAAATTTTCCGTGATTTTCTCTTTCTCGTTATTGTTGGGGTTTTTGTTTTTTTGCCTTTTTTATGATAGCCTTTAATTTTCTGGGCGCGTAATATTATCTCCTTTTGATATTTCTTATTTGGGAAAATTATTCCCTTAAAATTTTATGAATTTTGGAAATTCAAAATTTATCCATCTTTGAAAGGGAACCTTTATGTTCTTTTCACAAAAAAAAACAAATCCGCTACAGTGAAAATTATCCGAGAAACCCCAAAAAAAAAATCACTTCTTTCAAAAAATTGTTTTCTCATGTGGGGCGTGTCCATTCAAAACTTTGCAAATCATTTTAACTTTGTACTTTATTCAAAAACCCACTTTTGACAGCATACTGGGTGAAAACCCTTTGTTAAGGTTTAGGTTGAAAAACCCGTACGTACTAAAAAATTAGTACGTAGGGTTTTTATCATCCTAAACCTTAACAGGTTTTAAATATTTAACTATGAAAATTTTAAAAAATTTTTTAAAATTTGGTACGAAAAAAAGTAGACTACGTTGAAACCTAAATTGACGCCATGTACGAGAGTAATAAAACAAAGGGAAAATGCCCGTACTATTTGATGAAAAAAAGCAACTGGACTACTTGAGTCATAAATTAACACTAGATGAACATAGAAATGGACTACCTAATTTTAAAAATTTCAACATTTTTAACTCTTGCTGATGGAAATTTTCTTATTATTTTATGTGCTTTTCCCCTTTTTGTCATTTTAGCAATTTTTTTAGGGGCCTATTGCTACGGGTAAAGAAGAGAGGGTGTAACATTGCGCCCTCTGCTTTACCCTTTTTAAAAGTTAAATTAGAAAGGGAAAAAGATTTTTGACAATTAAAGGTTGTTTTTGACAAAAGTTAAATTTTCTTTTTATTTTTTAAAAAACATTTTATGAAAAATTTACAAAGGAAAGTTTTTAAAAATCATAAGATGAAAGCATTAAGAAAACCAGAACAATTAGATTGAATTCCAGAGTAAAAATTAGAAAAAAAAAGAATTAAAGGGCCCCCCTCAATATGAATAAATACAGAAACCTATGAAAAATAATATTTAAAGCCTAATTAAAAATTAAAAAACCCTAAACATTAAAAATTCAGTTAGATGATAAGAAGGAATATTTTATTACACCAAATTTCAAAATAGTGAAAGAGAAAAAATATAGTGAGTTCAAAAACATTAAAAAAATTAATTTAATATACACATTAAGGAAAGCGAATACATGTTTTAGCTTTTGTCAGCCATCTTAGGTCTGAGACAAAACCCAAAGGAAATTATTAAGAAATGGGTTTTTTTGACATAAAAAAAAAGGAAAAAAATTTCAAAAAGGTAAAAAACAAGATACCGAGAGTAAGTAAAACTAACCTATGAAATGGGGAAATACAAAGGGTTTTAAAAAAGACGAAGTGAAATAACCAGAATGAATTATTGGGGGGAAAAAGGGAAATTTCAAGCTTTCCTAAGTATTGGGTTTAGGTGTTATCCCCAGTGTAAAACACAGGGGTAACTGCTATTTCTGACCCGTCAAAACTCCTATAAAAGCCAAATTCTAAAATGATTATTTTTTTGAAATTTCACTTGTGCTGATATAACACATATGACAAGTTGATCTAGACAATCAATATAAAATCCCATTTTAGGTGGGTACTACCGATTAGGGCCAGATTTTGAATTAATCAACCAAGAAAAGAACTATTTCCAACCGCCAAACGCCTATAGAAGCTAATTTCAATTTTTTTTTTTTAAATTTTTCACGGGGTACGGTATTTACTTTTAAAGTCAGTTGATCTAGGGGACTCTTTACAAAACATTTTTTAAGTGGGTATTTTCCCAAATTTTGGGCCAGTTTTTGTTTTAATCAAACCCAAAAAAAAACCAAATTTTCATTTCCCCAAAACCCCTATATAAGTTTAATTTCAAAAAATTATTTTTGTGAAATTTCACTTGGGCTGATATAAACACATTTTAAAAAGGGTTGAAAGGGGCTCTATAAAAAACCCCCGTAAAAAGGGGTACTCACACTTAGAGCCGGGATTTTTGAATTATCGACCTGAAAAAAACTATTTCCATCTCGCCAAAATTTCCTAAACAAGCAAAATTTTAAAAAAAATTTTTTTTTTTTAAAAAATTAAAAAACTTGTGCGATTAAACCCAAAATTGAAAAGGGTTGATCTAAACTCAATACAAATCTCTTTTTTAGGTGACTACCTAAATTGGGGCCAGATTTTGAAAAATTTGGGCCCCAAAAAAAACCCTTTTTCCCAAAACCCTACAAAAACACCTATGGGAGGTTTTTTCAAATACAAATTTTTTTGGGAAATTTCATTTGTATTTCATACACACAAATGCCCAATTTGTTTCGAAACCCTTATTTAAAACCCTTTTTGGTGGATATCCCAATTGGGCCATTTTTTGAATTAAGGGGAAAAAAACACCTATTTCCCTGATTTAAAAACCCCCTTAAAAAACCCACTTTTCAAAAATTTTTAAATTTTTTAAAATTTTTTTTGGGTTTCTTATAAAAACGCATGGCAAATTAAAAATTTTTAGATTTTTAACAAAAACCCTGTTTAGGTGGGTTTTTCCCAATTGGGGCCCCAGTTTTTAAATTTTAGGGTCATTATTTATCAAAAGGTTTCCCTACCGGGTTTGGGGTTAAATGGGGCCCCAAAAAACCCGTCAAGTTTTAAAAATTCTGGTGAACGAAAAAGCGTCGGGGGGAAACTTTTGCCAAAATTGGAAAAAAAAAACCTAATTATATTTTAAAAACATAAAAGACAAAAGTAACCAAAAAAAAGGTTTGAAAATTGGGATAATTTACCAAAAAATAAATTTAATACTTTTATTTAAATGTTTTAGCCAAATAAAAATATTTTTTTAAAAATTCGAGTTTTTTTAATTATAGAAGAATAAATTTGGGAAAAATTTCAAAAGGGAAGAGTAATAAGTAGTGGGTTTGGGGTTTTGCTTATGGGCGTTTTTAAAACCCCACATGGGGATTCGGGAAAAAGGGCGGGGTTTGAGGGTGGGGGTGGGAGGGGGGTGTGAGAAAGTTAAAGTTTGAGGGGAATGGTCAGGGGGAGCCCGCCGGGGGGAGGGGGTGCACGAGGGGAGGGGTTGTATAAAGGGGGGGGGGGGTTTTTTCAAATGGTGGGGGAAAGGGAATAAAGTATTGAGGGTAAAAAGGGGGGGTTTTTGTTTGTGAAAGTGTCCCCCCCTTCCCCTTATACCGGGAAAAATTTTGGGATGGCGCTCTGCCCTTTTCTTCTCTCTCTCTCTCTGCTTGAGGGGTTTGTTTTTTGGGTATGGGCTCCCCCCCCCCCCTCGAAATTTTTTTTTTCAGAGCAGGCGGGAAACTTTAATATCTTCCTTTTATAAATGATTTTTGTCTGAAGGGAAAACATACTTTACCCCCTATTATAAAAGAAAATTTTTTTACTCAAAACCCATAGTTTAAATGGATACATTTTATTTCTATGTATTGGGAAATAAAGGGATTTAAATTTAAAATATACAACTTTTTTTTTTAGGAATATTTTTAAATTTTTATGATAAATACATAAAACATACACAAATATTTAAATTCTTTCTCTTCTCAAAAAAAATTATTTTTTTTCACTCGATGTTTACAAAAAATTTTCTTTCTCTAAAGGGTTTTACTATATTTTTGGGTTTAAACACGTCCCTACGTATAGAACGCGAAAAGGGCGCGAAAGCTTCCCCACTTAAAAAATTTTCGTACCCCCCCTTCACCTAATATATCAGTCCTCTCTGTGAAGCTTTTTAAAGGGCAAACCCCTTTTTCCTAACCCAAATTTTTTGGGGGGAAGTTTCCTCTGCCCCATATTTCTAGGGTTATGATGTTGGGTTCGTCCTCCCCCTGGGTGACCTCTTAACCCCCTTTCCCTAGACCCCGGACGTTGTACGTTAAATAACTTTTCAATTTTGGGGAAGATCCCAATTGCCCCGATCGAGTTCCTCGCGCTGGGATTCAAATCCAATCGGCCCCACAAAAGCTTTTTTCCCCCCTCCTGGGGGAATTTGGGGCTCTTTCCCCGGGGAAGCTGTAACAACACGTTCGAGGACTGCCCTCGTTTTTCCCAAAAAACCGGGGTTTTCCCCCGGGAAATTTGCGGTCCCCCCCTTTCCCTTGGGGTTTTTGACGGGGCAAGCGGTAAAACATCTTTCCCGGACGGAACTGAACCCCCGTTTCCCACATTCCGGGTTTAGGGCACCGAGCCATGCACGGAAGAATCGCACCCAACTCTCTGAAACCCCTTTTTGTGGGGCCCTCCGAGGTGGTTTTCAAAACCCGGGCCTTTTGAATCTTTATCGCCTAAAGCCCTAAAGACGGAAACCCCAACTCCCTTTAAACATGTCGAAGGGAAAAGTCCCCCAAACCCTGGGTGGCCCCTTTATACGTGGGGGAATGGGGGGGAACGGCCCTGCCTCACTCCCCCCTTCAAGAACTTTACCCTTTCGCATCGATCCCCCGGAATTTTCGTTTTTTGGACGATCAAACCCCAACCATTTGAGTTACTCTATTTCCAAAAACGTTGATTTCTTCTCTACAAGGTAAAAATGGATACGAATCTTTCTAAGTCTTTCCGAAGAAACCTCCCGTATAGGAAAAACCTTTTCATATCTTCGATTTGGAAGGTCGGGGATTAGCCCTCGACGACGTTACGTATTTTAAAAACATTCGGCCGACATTTTCGGGGTTTAAAAACCCTTTCGAAACGTCCTTATATTTGGGTGATCGAACTAAAATTCCCCCCCTTTTAAAAAATGTTCGGCGGGGAATCCGAGTTCTTGGGGTGTTTTTTGGACGGTATGTAAAAGGGTCTACCCGTCCTTGACGTCTATGGGTTCTCATTTTTATGGTCGAGTGTCCCGGGGGTTTGTTTTCGTTCAGTAAGGAATCGTTTCATATCGTTTTCCATCGATAGGATTTTTTAGTCGGGAACCTCCCCCACATCATGTTCTTGGAGTACGATTAAATCGTTCCACACGCTCCCCTTTGCGTTGCTGAAAGTGGAAAAAGTTTGGGATCCTTTTCTCTTCATGAGCGTTTTGAATTCCACGTTGTAAAACTCTGTACCTTTTATCCCTTTTGGGAAAAGATAAAGTGGGGAGGAAAACTTTGTGGGTCCCCTTGTCGAGGAGGAGAGCTATTTGTGGCCGACATTTTTTCCCCCCCCGTTTTAGTCTTGCAGGTGCACCCCAAAACCCTTTTGGAAATTTACACGTCAAAGAGGGTTTTGAAAAGGTACTTAAACCCCCTTATTCGATCCTGATAGGTACCCATCTCCACCCAAAAAATTGGGCCCTGAATGAGCTTTAAAGGCCCTCGTACGTAAAAAATACATCGGGGAAATTTCTTTTGTTTTGCAGGACATGAAGTTCGCGCGCAACCCTCCCATTGACGGGGACATGATTGTGTAAATTTTCAATGAGATAAAGTCTTTAAAAGAGGGTTTTCCGGGCCCTCGCTTTAATTCCCCCAATGAAAAAGAAACGATCCCCGTCTGTATGGAAATGCCCGGCCTGGGTAGATGCTTTAAAGAGTCGTAATCGTCGCCCAAATTTTCCGTTAAAATCATCCCAATGGGTTATATCGACCCCCTCCTCCATGTCTAAATCTTGTTTAAAAACCCCCCAGTTCAAACCCTCCTCAAACTAGGTTTAATGTTTTAACGAATACTTTGATCCCGCCGATTTGATCCCGAGCGAAGTCGTTTCTCACCGATCCCCGTTTTTTTCTTGAGAAAGGGGTTTTTTAATTTGGGTTCGCCCTTATTAAAAATGAAGGGTTGCTTTTTCTGAAATTTAAATTAAAAATGCCCGGGGGAGTATAGGGTTTTACCGTTTATTGTTGGGATATTGCCCGGGGTTTTCCCCCGTTAAATTTACAAAAACGGGTATCTCCGAGTTTGGTAAGTACCTTCAGGGAGGGACCCGTAGGGTTTTTAATGGGGAATGCGCGTGAGATGAATAAAGAAAAGGGTATAATAGTTGGTTTTTTGAAATTTCTGGGTAAAGCTTCCTTTCTCCTCAGGTTCGGGTTCGGCGGGGCGCCTTCCCCATCTTTTTTAAAGGGTCCGTGATGGGTTTTTGAACGTTTCTTTTTCGCGAGGGGCTCCGACTCGTTTTGGGGCCATCACGTATTTGCTTATACTTTCTTTTAATAATTTTACTCGTTTTTATGTTTTCCTCCTGGACTCGTCGTTTTTGATGTAAGGGGGGGAATGTCTTTAAACCGCGAAGAAACGGGTTCATTTATTTTAAACGTAAATAAAAACCCAAATTCGACGTGTAAAATCTGGACGTCGTCGGCTTTTTTTTTCAAAATCATGAAAGATATAAGTCATTTTTGGGGACCCTCGAAAGGGGGATCGTCGATAATTTTAAGATTAAACAGAAAAATAATATCTTTCAAGTTAAAAGACCCTGGGTTGAAACGATGCCCACCCCTCTTGAACTTAAAAACCGCGCTAAACCCCGTTAGAGTAAAATTGGGAAATTTTCCCCGCATCCTTCCACATGGTTTCGAATCCTAAATGTAAAATTGAAAAACGTTTACCCTAGGGCTACTAAGCTTTGGGACGGCGTCTAAAGGGGTAATAAGGGCATACCTAGTTTCGAAAAACAGGCCCCCTGATCGTAAAGCCGTTGGGTTTATTCCCGTCCTCTTTACGTATAGAAATACCTTCACAAACAAATCTTTGTAAATTTTTTCGTTGTATCACGAAAGTTTCCTTTTTAGTTTAAAGCAGTTTTGGAACAAAATGCGTCAGGTCTTTTTTATTTCGTCGAGAGGGATCTTCAAAATTATGAACTTTTTTCCGCACCCCTCCATCCCTTGCCCGGTTTACTTTCTAAAATTTGGGGCGTTTTTTTATTCGATGTTTTTCCCAAATCCTGGGAATAAAAGATTCCCCCTGTCCTTTGATGACGCCCTTGGGGGGCGTTGAGGGCACTATCTGTCGTTCCTAGGGTCTGAAACCCCTTTCCAAACGACTTTTAATATTTGTTACGACATCCTTAATGCTGGGCCCACTCCACGTTGACGATCCTTTTCGATTTGCGTCGTAATACCTTGAGATTTAAAGAGTCTTTTTTCCCTTCCGTCCGACGAAAAGATCTATTTTTGTGGAGATTTATGACCGAATTTAGATATGGACAAACATTTTCCCTTAAACCGTGTACTGAATATACTTTTCTTTTTAAAATTGTGCAAGATAAAGGATTCAAACCCCCGTAGCGTTTATGGTCCTTTATCAATTTCAGTCTTTACTAAAACACCAGAAAACGTACTTGTTTTTTTTTTCCAACACGTAAAGCACCCCCCTTTAAAAATTTTTTGGAATGTCTATTTCCGGTTCACGTGATCGTCTTTAGACGTGCTCAATTCGTTTTTCGTCCATCCTGAATGGTGAGAAAAATTTGCGTTTTTCCTCTCAACATTTTTTTTGGGGAATGCGCGAATACTTTTGACTGAGAAAGAAACAGTCTTTGCCTTATGTTACCTATATTTAAAAAACCCTGTATTTTAAAAAACTGTTTATCCGCAAGCGCTTCGTCTTTCGAAAATGAATACAGAGTGGGGTTTTTGGCCCTGGGACGGAAGGAAAATTTTTCCGCGTTGTCAAAAATAGGGGAAATAGCCCTTTCCCTTTGACGAGCGAGAGAACCTTGATAAACTTTTGATATTTTGGCTGTTACAACGTTTTTAGGAAAAACGTCCCCATTCTTGAAGCGTAGACTGTTGGGTTTTCAAACAGACCTATCATGGCTTTGGGTTTTAAACCCGCAATTAAGGGTTTACGCAGATAAATGAAAGCGGATAGTTTTGGGGTAAAAACGTACCGGGGTCTTGGGGAAAAGGGCTCCCGTCCTCATGGTGATCATTTTGGGTTTGGGTACGGTTTAAATAACCCGTCTGTTTTCGAGAACGCATTTTAAACTACTTATCTATATAAGGGCGCGCCCCCTATATAAATAGAACGTACTTGCCGGGAGACGAAGAAAGGGGGGGGATTGTTGGAAAGAAATCAAAAAATTCCCCGTTTGAAGCGCAAAAAACCGGGAACCAGTACTGCGGCCCGGGGACAAATTTGGGAAAAACGTTTTGGAACGGGGTTGATCCCAAAAAACGAGTTGATCGATACTGAAAGAACCCGTTTCGCCCTCCAAGCTGAAAGATCTTGCGGGGACTCTTACTCCCAGTTTCCTTAAAACTTTTTCGAAAATTTTGGGGAAAAAGTTACTCGCGCCTGACCCCGAATTTTGGGCCGAAAGCCCCGCGTGGGGGGTCCCCAAACGCGATAAAACTAAAGTAAAGATGGGTTCCGGTTAAAGAAAAAAAGGGAAAACTAAAGGGGTCGCAACGGCGATTACTACTACTAACAAAAGGACTCCGTAAGAAGAAGAGCGGAATTCCCCTAAAAATATTTTTGATCGCACCCTTTTTGGAGCCGCCGTTTTGGGGGGGCCGGGGGAAATAGGGAAGGCGGTAAAAAAGTGCAAGGCAATACGAAAAAACTTGAACGAGGCTCAGAGACAAATCGTACGCTCGAAGCAAACCCCAAAGGGGGGAAAAAGGGATGTTTTCAAAGGGCCCCTTTACCCAAAAAGAAAATGACAACCTAAAAGTGCCCTTCCCGGGAAAGGGTTCTGCGCAGTACCCCGGGGCGTTTTTAAAAAAAACCCCCTTTTTTTAAGGGGGTATTTGGGGAGAGATGCTTTACCTAGAGGTCCCCCTTTGGGAAGTTTAGAGAGCCCCAAACATAAATCTTGATTTGATGGGGTTTTAGGGAAACGTTGGGTGGGCGTATAAAAAAAAAAGGGCGGGGGGGCCGGATTATTTGATAGTTTGGGGAATCTAAGCCCGCCGCCCCGAACTTGTTGGGATATCTCGGGGGGAATACCCAACACCTATAATCATCTCGGTTAAAGGGGAAGGGGGCCCGTTTTATCGGTCATCTTTTTTTTAAGGTTTTCCCCAAATACCGCGTTGCCGTTAAATATAGAAAATATGTCTATGACGCTTACCAGATTTTCAGAGTTTCAAAACTGACGGGGAGAACAAACTTCCCGCATTTTCGGGTCGGAAAGAGAATCGTGAAAAAAATTGGTTCATGGGATGAAAATTTGGGCCAAGGTTAAAATTCCTCCCCGAACATCGACGAAAGTAATAATAAATTTTTTTTGGGGACGGTAAAGAGTATACCGTCCCCGGGCACCTAAAAAATTTTGAAGGCGGGGATGGGATTTTGCAAACGAATTCCCAGATTTAACGAAAAAGCTCTCGTAATGGGTGCCCCTAGAAATTTTAAAAAAGCAATAACTTCCCCAAAAAAACCTATCGACTTTACCCGACCGGGCCCCGGGTTTTGCACCCTTTTGCTAGGTTTCGCCCGGGTTAACCCCCCTTAGGGAAGACGAAAATCTACCAAAAAACGTTTTATTCTTCACGGGGGAATTGATCCGGGGAAAAAATTTAGTCTCGTTTAGGGGGTTTTCCCGTAAAACCGGAGAACCGAGTCATTTTTTGGGGCACGAGTTAACCCATGACCGTCCCCCCGGGCTAAAGATAGGGGGAAGGGGGCCAAAACAATATAATTTCCCTTTCCCGGGAACAAAAGCGAGTAAAAAGAGCCCTATCGGGGTACGACTTATCGGGGCGAGGAGAATCATCAACTTTTAGAGGGAGCGTTTTCCCCGCAAACGTTTTTTTCTAAAAACGAGTCGGTGGAGAGGGACTTGAAACTGAAAAAAACGAGGGGGCGAAAATTTTCTCCTCAAAAAACTTTGGGGAAGGACATTTAAAAAGGTGTAACACCTCCCAAAATTAAAACTCTATTTAAGAGCCTAGGTTACTCGTTACAAAAATAATGGATGCGCCGGGAAATTTTGAAAATTGGGGGTCTGGCCGCTTTCGATAGGGCCCTTTGGGACTATTTTCCAGTATCTTTCATACCCCCTCTTATATTCCCGGCCCGTTAGCAAAGGGGGAAACGGGGTTTTTGGGGGATATCTACCCAAACAAAAAGGGTTATGACGTACCCCACCTTTCTCCTGTTTACAAAACCCAAAGGGGGGATTTATTTTTGAAAAAGGGGAAAACCCCTGGGAAGAAATTCGGTTTTTGGTTTAACGGAAAAATTTTGCATCTTTTCAAAAATTCGCCTTTTGAAAATCAAGGGGGTAGGTTTGATCAACCGAGGATGTAGGTATTTGATTTGCTTAAAAACTATCATCTAAAAGGGAAGGGTTTGGGGAGGGACCCCAATCTTTCAAACCCCGATTGGAGGTTTAAAAGGATTTTCAGGGGCACGCTAAAAACGGGCCCATTTTTGGGACGAAAGAATCCCTTTACGTTTTTTTTACTGGTTCTTTTAAAGCTTTTCCCCGAATAAGGGATAAAAACGCAAAACCCAAGAGAGGGTGCTAGTTCGTTTCAAACGGGGTGAAAAACAAGTTTTAACAAAGAGCCCCCCCCCTTTCCTTTGGAGCCCCCCCTTAGGTTTCCGAATTAAGTAAAAAATTTGGTTTTTACCGAAATATAAAGCCCTGCCCGAAAATCATCGTCTAAACCTGTTTAATTTCACCCAATAGGGGGAAAGGGATCATCGGCTCCCTATTCGTATTGGGGAAATTGTACAAAGTCCCCTAACTACCAAATAACCTTTTAATCACATGTTGGGAACCGGGGAAAAACTTTCCAACTTTGTTTGGAAAAAACCTCGTTACGTTGTTTTGGGTCTTCAACTGGGCGGAACAATACAACGGCTGCAAAATAGAAGTTTTTTCAAACCATTTTTAAATTTACGTAATGCTAAACTCTATTAAATTCTATCATGTCCCTTTTTTTTAATAAAATAGGAATTTGAATTTTTTAGACAAAAAATTTCCTTTTCTCGAAATTATACAAAAGACAACCTAATTTCCAGATTTTGGTACTACGGACTAGCGCCCTTTCCCTTTTCTTAAACCCTTCCTTTTCAAAGTCTCACGCACCCATCGTGGGTTTCGATGAAGCCGACAAAAGAAAACTCTCAAGGACAGTAATGGTGCTTGTTTTAAAAAAGGGTTAAAGTTTGGAGGAAAATACCCCGGAAAAAATCCCAAAGGGCTTTTTGTCTAAAAAATACCATAGAGTTGTCCGCAAAAACCCTTCAACAGGGGACGTTAGCAAGATGACACAAAAATGGGGAAAAAAATTTGCCCAATACGGAAAACCTCCCCGGGCTTTCGAACAGGGGGTTTTCGGGGGAGGAGGAGGGGGGGGAAGTTCGTAAAAACCATCAGGGGGTATCAATCAAAATTAAAGGAACTGGAAGAGATAGTCGGCTCAGAGTATCAAAACGCTGATAGTGACAAGTACAAACTATGTAATTTTCTGAGTTTGTTTAAAGGGAAAAACGAGTTTTGGGTCCCTGAAAAAAATTCCGTCCGGCTGGGCAAAGGGTTTAAGAATTTAAATTTTAAAAGGGACAAAACTTTTTGCGATCTAAACCAAGAGCGCGATGGGGAAACCCCAAAACGAGTTCGGTTTTTCCCCGCCTTGCTTCATATGATAGTCCTTGATAAGAGGTTTTAAAGAGTCCCTTGATTTCTTTTAATTTTTATCTTCTTCGCGGTAAGACGAGGTTGACACGGTCGGGACGGAAGAAGAAGCCCTATTTGGACGCTTCTAAACGTTCGCTTGGAAAAAAGGGAAAAAAACTTCAAGGGAAACAAAACAAAGGACCTACGAAAAAAAAAGCTGCGAGACGAGGGGTTTGAGCACTTTAAAGTATGGGAAAATTTTTCAATCAAAAAAAATTTTTTTTCTCAGCTACTTGCTTTTGTATTAAAAAATTTTTTAAATTTTTATTTTTGTAAAAAGTCAAATTTAAAAAGGGTTAAATTTTTTTAGCGTTTATTACTGTTTTAATTTATTCTTTGTAAATTTTAATTTTTCACAGTACTTGCAATGTATTAAAGATTTTTAATTTATTTTTTTGTAAAAAAATTTTAATAATGAGGTAAACTTTTTAGCGTTTTATTACTGAATAAGTTTATTCTTTTTTTTAATAGTTTAATAATTTTCCCGATTATTACTTTTTTTTTTGTATAATTTAAAAATTTTTTAAGGAAAACCCTTTTAAACGATTTTACTGTATAATTTAAATTCTTTTCTTAGAAAGGTAAAAACCCTTTTTTAAAAAAAAAAAAGAATTAACGATTTCATTTTTTTCTTTTGTTTCCCTTAAACATCTAAAAAAACCCTTTTTTATAAATAACAAAAAGGGGTAAGGGTGAGTAGGGTGCAATTCATAACAAATGAACCATCATTTGTGCTGGTGAGAGGTAAATTTCATTTAAAACCCGTACCACCCGTTTATGGCTTTATTTTTTACTGGTTAAAAGGTAAAAAAATGTTTCCCCTTTCCTGTTTTTTAAAAATTTTTTTTATGAGATATACTTTCCTTTTTTTTACTATTAACCCAGGATATACGCATTTAAGGGAAAGGGGGGTTAGGTTACTATGTCCCAAATCATTTTGGCATGACAAAGGTGTGAATACTCTCTGTCCCCAAACCAAATCCCCAAATAGGGCCCTTTATTATTTACTGGGTTAAAAGGGTAAAAATTGTTTCCCCCATCCCTTTTTTTTTTTAAAATTTTTAATTATGAGTTTATACATTCCTTTTTTTTACTTTTTTAACCCGGGATAAAACCAAAAAGGGTAAGGGGGGGGTAGGTTACAAAGGTGCCTTATTTTTGCAGGGGACGAGAGTGGGAATACTCTCTGTCCCCTTTCCCAACCCCAAATACGGTTTATTATTTACTATTTAAAGGAAAAAAAATTTTTCCCCACCCTGTTTTTTAAAATTTTTAATTATGAATATACCTTTCCCTTTTTTTATTTATTAACCCCAGGATAAACCTTTTAAAGGGGTAAGGGTGAGTAGGTTCCAAATTGCCCATCTTTTGTGCTGACGAGAGTGTGTTACCTCTGTACTCGTCCCATTCCAAAGGGGGTTTTTATTTTTTTAAACTGGTTAAAGAAAAAAAATTTTTTTCCCATCCGGGAAATACTCTTTTAAAAGGGGGCCCAAAAAAGGGTTTTAAAGGACGAGGGGGGTTTCCTATTTTCCATCATTTGTGCAGGGAGGGAAAATGTAAATACTCAAAAACCCCCGTACCACCCAAAATTTCGGTTTTAAATTATTTACTGGGTTTAAAGGTTTTAAAAAAATTTTTTCCCCCCCCTGTATTTTAAAATTTTTAAATTTAAAGAGATTAATTCCTTTTTTATTTTTAATCCAGGATTTTAGGGCATTTAAGGGTTAAAGGGTGATTGGGGGAAAAAAATGTACCCATCATTTGTGCTTTGGAGAGTGTGAATACTCTCTAAAAACCCAGGGTTTTTATTATTTTTAGGTAAAAGGAAAAAAAAAATTTTTTCCCAATCCCTTTTTTTAAAAATTTTAATTATGGGGTTTACATTAAAAAAAAAATTGTAAAAACATTTGGCATGACGAGAGTGTACCCTTCCCTTTCCCAAATTGGGCTTTATTTTTTAAATGGGTTTAAAGGAAAAAAAAAATTTTTTTTTCCCTTTAGAGAAAAAACCCAACGGGGCTTTTTTTTGAAAAAGTAAATGCACTTTTACATCCCTTTTATCCCCTTTTTTTTTTAAATTTTAAATCAAGTTTATACGGGGTTTTGGGATAAGGGGGGTAGGGAAATATTAATAACAATTGCACCATCTTTTGGGCCCCTGTTTAGGTAAATACTCTCTGCCCCTTTAAACCAGTTTTAAAAACCCTTTCCCCATCCAAAATATAAAAATGTTTTTCCTTTTTCCCTTTTTTAAATTTTTTTAAAATTAAAAAGAGAACCCAAAAACAAATATGAGATATATAAAAAGAGGGAGGGGGAGAGGGGGGAAAAAAATTACAAAAAACATACAACTAAACTTTGTACACAGGGAAAAACTCAATTTAATAAATATAATGATTTTACTTTTTTTTTAAAACACGCTTTTTACTAAGTTTAGTATTTTTTTTTTCCTTTAAGTTACAAAAACATGATTTTTTTTTTCCCCAAATTCTTTTATAAGCATACCCATTTTTAGGGGATATAGGTATAGTTTTTTTTTTCCTTTTTTTAGAAGCACAAAATTTTTCTAACGAAAAAAGGGTTTATTTCTTTTTTGAAAAACATTAAACATTAATTTAATTCACTTTTGTATTAATAAAAACCCACACACATACACACACTTGCACACAAAAAAACCCTATTTTTTAAAAATATAATGATATAAAATTGGGTTTTAAAACAGATACATACTAAATTTAGTATATTTTCTTCTTCATTTTAAGTTACGGAAAAAGAATTTTTTTTTTCCAAGTTTTTTTTGAAGGGAACAAATTTTTTTCTAGTGAAAAGGGTAAGTTCTTTTTTTTTTTTTAGAAGCCAAACATTTTTTTCTGATAAAGGTATGGGTTTTTTTGTTTTTTTTTTTCTGAAATAAATTTGACTTTAAATTTATTCAAAAAAACCTTAAAAACCATATAGAGACATGGGGTTAGAAACAATAAAACGTCTCTTAGGGGGAATTAAAAGGCCGGGCCATTTTGATATATATAAAAATTTTTAAATGTCCCGGGAAAAAGGGTTGAAAAGTTTCATGAATATAAGAAGCCCCGGGAATTTTTCACTAAAACACTTGAAATATAGAGAGGACGGTCCCTTCAATCGGTCTTTGGGAAATGAAGAAGATGGTTGCTCACTTATAGAGAAAGGGGGAACCCGGTAAATTTTTTGACTTCCCGGGTACAAATATATCGTTTGTCTTTCGATGAGCATAGCTTGCCCAAATTTTAATTTTGGGAGGGGAAAAGTTTGAATCCAACCTTTCCCCTTTTTGAACAAAGGCCTTTTCCATAACAAACCGTTCTCTGGGTTCAAACAATTACGATAGTCCTCAACGTAGCGTTTTTTAACGCGCAAATTTTGACCCTTTCCCTTTTGAGCGTTTTTCCCTTCTCCTTGCCCCGCGAAGGAAAAAATTTTAAAGGGCGAAAAACCTATGAAACTCAGTGATGACCCGGGCCCTCGAGTCCTTTCTTTTGTTTACCAGAAACCCCTTTATTTACTAAAAGGCTTGCCTTTAAACATTGTCTTTTTCCGTAAGGGGAGGTGCCCCAGGTAGTCTTTAAAGTAACGGGAAAGTCGCTGGTACGCATCCTCAACAGTCATGTAATAAAGAAGTGGTCTGAAAATCTGTGATTGGATTTTTAAAACGCACCTGTAGGGAAGGAAAGGAAACCCAAAAAGGGAAATTTGGTAACCGAAACCAGACTACTTTCGAGATTTCCAAAAGGGCCGAATCCCGCTAAATCGGCTTTCAAAAGAAAATTTTCCTGGGTTCCATCTCGATGAAAACCCAAAGTTTTCTGACACATATAGGGTTTTTAAAAGTTGGGACGGGCTATGAGGTTCCCCCCAAAAAAATTTCCCCTTCCCCACATGGTTTTTTTTCTTTATCGTACGGTTTGGCCCTCTTGTTAGATATAAGACGGGGTTTGGGGGCATTTTTCTTTCCGTTTGAAAAAACATTTTTTAAAACTGATTGCTCGCTTTACCCCTCATTTCTGGTTTCAGTTTGGGACAACGGAGCCAACCTTTGGAAAATTAAAAAAAAAAGAGCCCTTAAAACCCTCCTCGTTTCAACCCTTTTCCCCAAAAACTTTAGCTTTAGTTACGATATTTTAAAGAAACCTGGGCTTCCCCCGCAAAGCCCTTAAAAATTTTCCGTGTTTTCCCTTTAGGGGGGAAACCCTTTCTCAGGACAGAACGGAAAAAGACAGAATGAGCTCGTGTAAACCCGGGGGATATTCAAACCCCCTGCAAGATAAAACCCCCGTCCCCCGCATCGTCCCCCCTTATTTTTTGCCCCTCCAAAGGGGCATTTTCATCCATTTTCAAGCCCCCTGAACCCTCCAAGGGGAACGATTTCCAAATCCTAAATAATAGAGTCCATTCAGTCTAAAAAAAACGAGGTAAATTTGGTTTGGAAAGGTCAAATGAGTCCCAAATACCGATTATTCGCTCCCAAAAGTGAGATTACCCCACAAAAACATCCCCCTCTCGAATAGCCCCTAAAATAAATTTGTTGGGATATGAAATCTTTCCCTAATAATTAAAAGCCTTTCCCTTTTGGGTTTTTTCCCTAAATTAGAGTTTGGTACGGAGACGGGGAGCGGGGGGAGCCATCCGGGTCGATTTATAGGGTCTTCATACAAAAAATCCAAAAAGTTCTCAAAAAACTAAAGCCATACGTTACGTCCGTATCGGGAAGAGTTCGAGTAGCCCCAAAGTTTCCCTTACATTAAAAATAGTCCCCAAAACCTCGAAAGGCATTCATAGTCCCCTTTGAGAGTAGGACTTTTCCGGAGCGCGTTGAAAAAATTTATTTTTGCTGGGAAACTTGCCCGGGGTTCAGCGCCCCAATGAATCTATATAAAAAAGGGGAAACCCAAAACCTTTACGATTAAATATTTTGAACCCAATTCATCTTTCGGGGATGACACTTAGGGTTTTTTAAATTGCTGGGGTTCGAAGAAAGATACGATTTTTTTGGGGGGGTAATAGAAAGCTAAAAAAAAATCTTAAAATTTAATCGTGACCCTCAAAACCCTGTCCAAATTTTCTTGATAAATTACTTTGAATTTTTCCCCGTAGTTCCCCAAATAAACTCTGACTTTTCCCGGATTGAAAAGAACGCACCCCCCTGTAAAACGGATCTTTTCTCAAACTTTCCCGAAAAAGTGTTTCAAAAAGGGAAAAAATTGTCGAGCAACGCGCGTTAAAGATTCCCCACGCTCAAAATGACTGGGGTTTCTTGTAATTAATATAACCCCCGCGTAAATGCTCCCCAAATAAGTCCTTTTTAAGTGACAATGAGCCTTAACCGGAATCAACAATCGGTGGGGTTTTTTCGCTTAATGACAATGGGTGGCCCGGTTTTTTGGGAAAAAATCTCTTTCCTTTTGAGCAGGTTTTAGTGGGGGCATGGGAACGACGGAAATTTAAAAATTTCAAAGTAGGGTTTTTCCGTATCCAACGGGGCCCTCAACAAATTAATCTGTACAATTTTTTTTCCGTAAAGGCCCGGGACTCCGAGGATTAAATCAAAATTCATTTATTTGGTACATCCCTACGAATACGCTACTGACGTTTGTACTTTCTCAGTATAAGCCAATTTCGCCCCCGGGGATCACACGTTTTAATCGCACGAGTAAGCCTCCAAAGTCGGTCGTTTTCGTTTAAACCCCGGTGTTCTTTGCTTTTTATATTTTGTGAAACGCTGGGAAATTTATTTTTCCCTTGGGGGAAAGTACTTTTTCCCCCCGCCCCAAAATTTTTTACACGTATCTTTATTTTTTGAAGTTTATTTTAGTCAGAAAAGTTCGATTTGCTCGCAAAAGTACCCGCCCTGCTTTAAAGGACTTTAACAACATTTTAGGGTTTTTTTAACCCGAAAAGGGTTTTTTTGATCGCGCTGAAATGAAAATTTCCGTTCCATGAAAATCTTTCATGAATAAAGGCCCCATGTTTTGTACCTCTTTACCCGCTGTTTTTGCCCCGGGAATGATCATTGGGGTTTTTGGGTTTTTTTTGTCTGCATGTAAATTTATAAAAAGTCACTCCCTTTCGTTTTTTTGGCAGTGTACACTTAACGGTTTATACCCTTTAAACCCTTTCAAAGGGCGTTGGGAATTTTTCTCTTTTCAAAAGGGGAGCGGGTTTCCCCTCTAGATTCAGCACATCCGAAATTAGGATTTTAAGAAAAACGTGAGCCCCCCTGTGGTTTCAAAGAGGCACGCAATACGGATAGGGGGGAAAAAAGTCCTTTTTTCAGGGGGGGGGTAACATTTTTAAAAAAAGCTTTTACGTTGGCTAAATTTCAGGGATTTAAACACGAGCCCCGATCGAGAAAGCGATTTTTTCAAAGTTTTTTACTCTCATTTCCAACGGCCGTCGTTTATCCATCCCGAGTCCTAGAAAACGAAAGCCCTCAATCTGAGAAAAGGAGTGGGAAAATCAGTTTTTTATCATATTTCTCCCCAATTTTAAAAGGGAAAAAATATATAAAATTTAGATAGGGGTTGAAATAGCCTTTTTTAATTTTTAATTTCCCGGTAGGAGCCTTAAACTAACAGATGGGGTTAAATTTCCTTTACGAGCCATTTGCGTTTATTTCTTTTTCTATGTCTTTACAAAAATTTTTACCCCATGCCACGGAAACTGTACAGGATCCTTTTGGGGGCTAGTTCGGGGGTGTGAGTACGCCTTTATCCCTTTCGGGGGCTTTATACTGTTCAATAAGTTTTGATATTATTTCCGGGCCGCCCCAGGAAAAAACCCCAAACTGTGTAAACCGCACCAAAATTTTGTGAAAGGGTTTTTAAGTTTTTGGTTCTTTTGTCTATATCTTCAAGCCCAAATTTTAAAAGTACGCCGAGTCTTTAATTGGCCGGGTAATGTTTTTGTAAGCATTTTTATCCCTTCCCCTTCACTAAAGGGGGTATAAATTTTTTAAAGGAAATTTAAATTTAAAAAGTTTTTTTTAAGCTTTTTTTAAATTCAAAGGTATATCCCCTTTTTCCCCGAAAGTTTGCCGAGATACGATGATGGGAGTTGACAAGGATTGTTTTGTGGGGGCCCTGACATGTTTCTAAGTTCATTGGTCCCGCAAATGCACTAAGAACCCCCTACTCTATCACATTACCCTTTTCATTTTGAAACAGCTTGCTTGGGGAATCTCATCGAGGGGGGTTTGGGAAACGGAAATAAAAAAAAAACCCAAAGGAACATTTAGTTGCGGATAAATAACAAAGATATACAAACTTTGGGCGCTAATTTTCTTTTTTGGGGGTTTTTGTGTGTGGGTTTGTGTATGGGGTGTGTTTGAGGGGTTGTGTTTGTATTTTTTATGTAGGGTTGTGTGAACATTTTTCCCTTTTTTTAACCAACAACCCCCAACTTAAACTATAAATTTATTACAATAAATTTATCTTTGTTTCACTTTCTTTTAATTGAAAGTACGTTTGGGCAATCCAAAAACCCAAATGGGAAAGGGTTAGCATAGCACAAAAATTTAATTCGGAAAAAACCCCATCAAACAAGCATTTTGGGGTAAAAAAGGAAGATTTGGTATATTCTAAAAAAATTTTAACATCATTTTTGCATGAGGGAATTTTAAAAATTCACTCAAGTAATTTTTTGGGAAATGGGGGGGGTTGAATTAGAGGAAGTGAACCCCCCTTTTGGTAGAGGAAGAGTTAAAAACCCAAACCAAACCCCCGTTATCCTAACCGAGGATTTAAAAATCATCCGGGTCAAATTTACCCCTAATGGTTTTAGGAATTTGGGGAAGGTTGAATTAAAAGGAAGGGGAACCCCTTTTTTGGGAAAAAGGGGAGAGTGGAAAAACCCACTCCTTCCACCCTACCCGGGAATTTAAAACCTTTTTCCCCCCCACATCCTCAGCAGCCCAAAAACAAACGCATCATCTGGGGCCCGGGGTGAAAAATTGGGTTTTCAAGGCGGAATAAAATTCCCGCGGGGTGCCCGCTGTATTAAAAAAAAAAATAGTTTGGGTTTATTTGATTAACCCAAAAAAAGGGTTTCAATAACCCCGGGGGTTTTTTTTTTCCATTGTGAATATTTTCACAAACAGTTAAATTTAAAGCTTCCCCCAACAGTCCCAATTTAAAAACTAAAAATTTTTTTCAATTTTTGGATCAAAATTTTTTCATTTGTCTTTTATTAAAAATTACCCTTTAGCTATCAGAAACAAAAGGGGTTAATTAGCATAGCCCCAAAAAATTTAAATTTTTGGACAAAAACCAAAAAAAAAAAGGCATTTTTTTGGTATTTGGGAAAGAGGTATTTTTTAATAAAAAAATTGAAATTCATTTGTGCGTAAACGGGGTTTAAAATCACCAGGTACAAATTTAAACAAAATTTGGATTAGAAATTGGGGAAGGGTTGAATTAGAGGAAGGGCCCCCATTTGCGTAGGGGGAAGGGGGAAAAAACCACATTTCCCGGTTCTTTTCCTAGCCGAGATTGAACCTTTTTTCCCCCCCCCCCTCGGGAAGTAAAAAACCAAAAGAAATCATTAGGGCCCCGGGTTTGAAAAATTCAAATTGAAGGCGAAAATCAAATTACGGCAAGATACGTTTTAGTTTAAAAAAAAAAATTTTTTAGGTTTTTTGATTTAAACCTAGGAATTTGGTTTAAATAACCCGGTTTTTTTTTTTCCCCGGGAAATGCAAATTTTAAAAGGGTAAGGGGGGGTGGGAAATATGTACCATCATTTGTGAATGAGGAGTTTGGGTAAAATCTTTTTAGGTATTTAATTGGGAATTTGGGGAAAATTTTGGGGGGAATTTAATTTTTAAATCCACATGAACGAGTGGGTACTATTTTTTACCTTTAAATTTGCGCTTTGAGGGTGAAAAATAAATCTTCTGCCGTTTTTAAATTAAATCCTAAAAATTGCTGCAAAAACGTAAAAACACACACAACCCCCACACACACACACACACTTTCAGACAAAAATTGGGCGTTCACGCCTTAAAAATTTTGGGGATAGCGTTTGGGTTATTTTGGAGTTTCCCTTTGTAATACAAGCAGTAAGCCCCCCTTTAAAAAAGTCTTCCAGCTCCCCGTCCCCGGAAGTAAAAAAAACCTGTTGGGTTAACCCCCGTTATATTTACCCCAAAAAGGGTTTAAAACTTGGGCCTTTAACGGGTTTTTAATCGCTTTTTATTCGTTAAAAATGGTCCCGGGAAATTCTAATTGGGTTAAATTTCCCTTGTCACAAACCTGGGTAAACCCAATTGTGTCAAAAAGGGGCCCACAAATTCACTAACATTGTTGTTAATCTTTAGAATGTAAAAGGGTTTAGCTAATTTTTATTTTAAAGGGGTATTTCAGAAAGAAAATGCCATTTCTGAAGTTCCCCGCATCCTGTGCGCGTGCGGGGGGGGTGGGCTTAAAACGAATACTTTCAGAGAAAAGTCATCCAGTAAAAGAGGGAAAATTTTCTGGGTGAACTGACAATCGCCTAGTCCTCTTTTTACTCTGTCATTCTTTTTTCAAGGGGGACAAAAACCCCACGAAAACAAAAAGGGATGTGTAATTTATTTGCGGGAGGACAGCAGTGTAAAAAAAGAAAAGAATTTAAAAACCCGGCAATTTACTTTTTTCGTTTGGGCTCTTTCGCGTTTTTTACAGGCAGGGAGGGGTGGGTTTTTGGGTTTAACCCAAAGCGTGGAACCTTTTTTAAACCCCTAAGTAAAGTTCCCATTTTTTTTGGGGTAGCTCAAAAAAAAAAAAATATCTTTTTTCCGAAAATAAAAATACTATATTTTATACCATTCCTAATCCATCAGTAAAAGAAATATAACCTAGAGAAAAAAATGATTAAAGACTTTTTTTTGATGAAAGTGTTAGAAAAAAATTTTTGGGCCCCTGTGCCCCCATGTAAGAAACCATTATTTAAGTCACAAGTCTTGTTTCAATCGTGGGGGGAAAAACCAAAAATTTTTAGGCCCGTTTTTAGTAATATTTAAAAAAAAATTTAAAAAATGAAAAAAACTCTTAAAACATTTGGGGCAAACATGAAACGGGCCCGACAAATGTTTTTTTTAAAATATTTTTGAGTTAAAAAAGGGTTAATTAGGGTTAGTTTAAAAAAAACCGTTCAAATTTTTTTTTATAAAAAAATTATTTATATTTTTTTAAACCCCCCTTTCCCTTTGCCCGTTGTGGCATTTTGAAGGGGTTTTGAATATGCACGATTTTCAGTTCCCCCGGGATCTGGGTGATTTTAGACAGTTGAATTGGAAAGGTAACTTTGAAAACTGTACTCTAGACTGGGGCAATGCCACCAATCTCGTACAAAAACAATTTTAAAAGTACTTTGTACAAAGTGTATTCAATTTTTAAAAATTCCCTATAATAGCCCAAAAAAAAAACTTTTAGTTTCCCAGGTTAAAAGGCTAGCAATGTTAAAAAATTTTTAAATATATTTTTTAGGGGTGAAAAAGCCCCAAAACATATTTTCCATAACAGAAATAATTTTTTTTACTAAGGGTAAAATTTTTTTTTTTAAATTTGGGCCCGTCTTCAAGTCTTCATTACTCTTTCTTTATTGGAACCAAATTTAAATTTGAATTTTTAGTTTAAATTTTTTAAAATTTGGAAGTTGTACATTTAGGGAAAAACCGGGAGGTAACGCGGTGCTACTGATCTAGGGATCACGGGTTTTTTCCAGGGATGATTGAAAATAATCATTGGGTTTGTTAATTTTTGGCTGGAGAAAGGTGTTTTTTTTTCTCTTAATTAGTTTTGTTTGATAAAAACGTGTGTTTTAAAATGTTCGATTAAAAAAAAAATTTAAATAAAAAAAAAACTTTGGTAATTTTTAAAAAAAAAGAATTTTTCCATATTTTCATTCAAAAAGCTATGCAAACCTTCACTTTTAAAAAATTTTAAACCCCTTAACCCTTTAGTTTAAAGATTTTAAAATTTGTGAAAAAATGCGATATCGCAAAAAAAATTTCGATAGGGCCCAGGGTTTGCTGAGAACCCTTGATTACACTACTGATAAACAGGGCAAAGGGAAAGTAAATGATGGAGGCTTTTTTTTTGAAAAAGCAAAAAATTTATCTCTTTTTAGTATTAGTGTGGCGGGCCCGGGGTTTCAATCCCGGGCCCGGCCCAAAGATTTATTGATTACCAAAAACCCCTTTCCTTTCCCCCCTTTTTAAAAAAACTTTGAATGTGGGGAATGCCAGGGGCCCCCACCCTGGTTCGGATTTCCCCGGTTTTAAATGTAGGTCCTTCAATTTTTATCTACAATCACCCCTACCATTTTCACATTAGCGGAAGTTTCTTTTAAACCCCAAGGGGGTAAGACGCGGGGCTAATTTAAAAAAATAATAAAATAAAATAATAAAATTTTGTATTTGGGGTTGTGTTCTTTTTTTTAGTGGAAATACCATTCTGTTTTGGGTTTTTTGTTTTTTTTATTTGTTTTTTCATTTAAACCTTACTAATCTTTAGGGGTACATTTCATGTGTATTAAATGTGCTAACTATTT
This sequence comes from Timema cristinae, assembly GCA_039000515.1. Classification (NCBI taxonomy): domain Eukaryota; kingdom Metazoa; phylum Arthropoda; class Insecta; order Phasmatodea; family Timematidae; genus Timema; species Timema cristinae. The sequence goes on from JBCFYV010009882.1 coordinate 35,246,775, forward strand.
GGATAAAATTTTTAATTTTTGAGGAAGTGGGGGTTTCATTTGCGTGAAGGGGAGTGAAAAATTTTTTATGAAATACCAACCCCCCAGGGGACAAACCCAAACCCAAAAAACGAACCCCAAATTTTTGGTCTTTGCAGTCCATTTATTTCAAGAGCGGGGTTCCTTTTAAAGTTTAGAAAAAGCGGAACCCAAAAAAAGGTTTTTTTTGGTTGTTTTTGGGATTGTTATAGAAAAGGGTTTATCCTAATTAAATTCATGTTTTTTTTTTAAAAAGGGGTAAAAAATTATTTATTTTATAATATTTTAAAGTTATCGTATAATTTTTTTCTGTTTTTCAAAATTTTCCCCTTTTTTTAACCCAAAAAAAAAAGCCCACCGAGATTTAATTTAAGGGCTCAGTTTTTAGGATTTTTTTTCCGATTCTGTCATAGCCCCTCATTTAAAGTTAAAAAAAAACTTTTTTTTTTAAAAGTAAGTTAAAATAAAGTTTCTTTTGCAATGGGCTATCAAAATTTTCAAAAGGGGTAGACCTTCCAAAGCTGGATTGTTTCTTTGTCAAATGCCCGTATTTATCATGGACAATTTTATGTTGGGTTTTTTAAGAGTACTATTTAACAGTTTTTTCGGAAACAATTACCCAAAATTAAATAGATGCCTCAAGCAATGTTTGAAGTGTTCTTTCCACTGGCCAATTTTTTTTTAAATTAAAGCTTTCAAAATCCATTATTTGTATTTTTTAGAAGAAAATTCCCCAAAATAAAAACAAAAATTTTTAAAAATTAAGGGGGTTTTCTTTAAATGGCCCCCGCCTAATTTAAATTTTTTTATTTTTTTTAGATGACTATAGAAGCTATTTTTAGCGCTTCCCCAATGATTTTTTTCTTTTTGTTAATTATTTGAGAAGTTAAAAGGGTTGGGCTTCTCCCGTTTAATTTTTTAAAAAAATTTTGGGACAAAGAAAATTTAAAGGATTTTTTCCTTTTTAAAGGGAAAAACTTTTTGTTTAATATTTAATACAAACGAAAATGTTTAAATTTTTAAATGGGACAAGGAAAAAAGAAACTTTCCCTTTTCCCTGGGGGGCTAATTCGTCCCATGTGGAAGTGCCCCCCCCTTAAACCCGTAGGGTTCCAAAACCCCTGACCCAAAAAATTTTTATTTTTTGAATAATTTAAATATTTGCTTTTCTTTTTGGAAGCTATTCAAAGTAGTCCATTCCCCGGTTTTTTTTTTTCCATATTTTAAATTTTATTAAGGAGTGATTTTAATCTTAAAAACCCCCTGAAAATTATTTAGAGAAAATTTTTTAAATTTTTAAAAAAGAATTAAAATGACCTTCTCACACGAAGCAATTTTATTTTTACGTTGTGTGGGGGGTGTTTTGTGGTTCCTGCCCCATTGAACAAATATTTGAAGGGAAAAAAAGGGGGGGGCCTTAAACCCGTGCCCTTCTGTGGGCCCCCTTAAGGGAAAAAAACTGGGGGAAATTTTAAAATTTCCCCGGTTTAAATTTAAAAAATTTCGACTAAATTTGCTAATAAGTTTTTATTTGGAAAAAAATCAGTGAAGAAATGAAATTAATTCTAAAATTTTTTTTTGGGTTTTTTCCCTTAATTTTAAATTTTTGAATTTTTTTTTTCGAACATTGGAATAGTAAAAGTTTTCCAAGTTTAATGGGGACTTTTTTTTTTTGGGTAACCAAAAAGGGGTAAAGGAATGCTTTTTAAATGGCCCCGAATCAGATTTACCGGGAAACTCGGGCTACCGGTTTTATTTTTTTTTGGGTTTAAATCAATTAAAAATGTATTTTGTTTTTTGGCCCAGGGTGTTTATTTTTAGTTTGCTTAGTTTTAGATAAGTTCCAATTTCCAAAATAAATTTAATTTAAATAATTTTTTTTTTAGAGATAAAAATAAATAATTAAAATTAAAACTCCCAATGGTTTTTTAAAATTTTTACAAAATATGTTTATTTTAAATTTTTTTATTTTTGGGAAAAGCCCAAAAATTTTTTTTTAATGTTTTTTTTTTTGTATTTTTTAATTACAAACAAAATGGCAATTTTTTCCAAATTTTCCCATGAAAAAAAGGAAATTTTAAAGGGTTTCTTTTCCCTAAACGTTTTAATTTTCCCAAATTTTTATCATTTTTTCCGCTAAATATTTGAGATACGAAAATATTTTTAAACCCGTAATTTTTTTTTTTTAATGGTTTTAAAAAAACAAATATTTTTAGTCCGAAACATATTTCCCCAAAAACCAATTTGTTTCTGGATTTTAAAAAATATACAAACATAAATTTTGGGGATCTTTTTATTTAAAAATGAAAATTTTTTGGTTTTGCTCTTTTGGGGACAAAAAATGTTTCCCCCTTTAAATTTTATTTTCTGCAAATGTTCCCGAAAAACCCAAAGCCATGGAGAAGGAATTAAATAGCTAGCGTGTATATTATTTATTTTAAGACCTCTGGTGGAGTGTTTCTGAAAAAAAATGGGGAAATCTATTAATTTTGTTTCACAAAAAAATTACAAGGTTTTTTGTAAAAAGTCCATTTTTAAAATGAGGAAAGGGGAAAAAACGTGCGGGTGCACCGGAGTCCCTACCTTTTTTTTTTAAAAAAGTAGAGTAACAATGTTTATTGACTTTTGGTTTTTTGTTATTTTTTAAAGGTTTTATTTTTTTCCCTTCCCAAATTCCAAATAAATTCCCAAAATTTTTTAAAAAAAACTGAGATTATCTTCCGGTTTCCCTTTTTTTTCCCCCCCCTCCCCCCTTGCCCAAAAGGGGTCCCTTGACAAAAGTTTTGGGGAAATTTTGGCTGAATTTTTATATGGGGATTAAGGTTGTTTTCACAAACCCTTAAACCTCGATGCAAAACTTACAATTTTAAAGACTTTTGGGACCCTTTTATTAGTCTACAAAAAAACGGGTTTTTGTTTGGTTTTTAGCCCCCAACCAAAATTTTCCACCTTGACAGAAGCGCCAAAACTAGTTCACCTTTAAAGGGCTGTATTTCTCTGTGAGTTACCCGGGACATATGCTAGCCCTTATCCTCATTGGAATTAAAGGTTTAGAAAAGAATGGTTTGATGGTGTGGGAATGATGGGTGAAAGGTTTGGGGGATGGTTCCCCTTTTACCTTTTTACCCTTTTTCCTTTTTACCTTTCCGTTTTTTTTCTTTTTTTTTTTTTTTTTTAACGTGAACCCACGGTTTTCTCAGCCCCTTGGGCCCTTTATATTGGCCTTTTTTTTGCGGGTGTTTGTTGCCATGTCCTTATAAGGGGGGGCCCCGTGTGTTAGTATTTTCTCTTTGAAACCTGGGTCTTTTTTTACAGAAGATTCGGCGGGGAAATCTTTTTTTTTGTTAATGCATGTAGATGTTCGGGTTTATTTCCCTATATTCCCCGCCCGGGTTTTAGGGGGCTGAGGAAATTTATTTTGGGTCGTTTTGGGGTTTTTCGAGGTGGGGTTTTTTTTGGGTGCCCCCTGCTTTCGCAGCCGTTTTAAAAAATGAATTTGGGGTTTTTTTAAACCAATTTTTTATATTTTTAAAACTTTGTATGTTGGGTGAGCTGGGTTTCCCTTTAAAGGGGAAACGGGTAAAGTTAATGAAAAGGCCCCTTTTTCTTCCCTTTTTTGGTTTTTTGGTGGTGTGCTTCGCCCCGTTAGCTTTCTGTTATAAAGAACCCCTAAATATTTGGTGTTTTTTCCTTTTTAACGGATTTTTTTCTGGTGTTTTTACAAAAATTCTCCTTTGGTGTTTTGCCTTTTGATTTTTGACTAAAACTGTTTTTAAATTTGGCTGCATTGCTTTAATTTTTCCATTTGGGAGCCAGGGATTCAAAAGTCATTAAAAAATCGTTGAATCGCAAAAAACGCGTAATTTTTTGTTTTTTTCCCCCGGGGTATATTAGAGTTTTCATCGGGGAAAAAAAGTTTATAATCATTCCGTTTAGTCGGGCCCTCCCGGGTATTTTGATGTTAACAAGAAGGGGGCCCGGAACCCACCCTTGGCGGTAAATCCTGCCTCTGCCCGTACCTTTCCCCTAGGGTGCCCCCCCACGGATATTGAAACTGTCTATTATTAAGGTAGTTGTAAATAAGTTTAGTCACCACTTGGGGAAATTTTTAGTCTATCATTTATGGATAAGGGCCAAAATCCATACCTTTTCAAAACCCTTTTTCCCTCGAGGAAAAATGGCTATTAAGTATTCGGGGATTGTTGAAGTTCCCGTGGGGGTCTTCCCTCAAAAATTTAGTAATTTGGGGGGATGGGCGAAATTGGGGATTTGGGAAACCGAATTTGAATGTCCGGAATTATTTTTGATTTGGTGTGTCCTTTTTAGTTTTTTAGTTTTTCGTTTTTTCGAAAAGTTTTTCCCCGTTTTGTTTTTAAAAAACTTAAAGGGGCCCCCTATTTTGAGGGAAGATGGGTTTTTCCCCGGTTTGGGAAAAGTAACCACATTGGCCCCTTTTTCCCGACCTTAGGGGAAATTTTGCAAATTTTTAAAAGGGGGCCCGCGTTGAAAATCAGTGTGAGGTGGTTTTTTGGGGTTTTGGGTAAATTCTTAAATTTCGTTTTTTATTCCCTCCCATTCCTGCGGGCCCTTGGTTCTGTTTAGCAGCTTTTTAGTGTCTTTGGGGCTCTTGGTTTGTTTACGGGGGTTTTTGGGGTCTCTTTATGGGGGCCCTTTTTATGTAGTTTGGATGTTCTGATGAAATCTCTATTAAAGTTTTTTTTTCTTGTATTGGGGTTTTGGGCCCTTTTAAATTGGTCCTCCCAAATTTTTGCTTTTGCTTTTTCCTTGTCCCCCTGCGTTGTAAGCCCTTTTCCCCGTTGGGCCCCGGGTGGTGGCGTGTTTAGAAAGTTTTGGGGGTTCCCCTTTTAGTATTTTTGTTATGGGCCAAAGGGCTTCTGAAAAGGGGGTGGTGTGTCCCTTAAAAAGTATTGAAATTTTTTTTCCGTGTTTGGTTGATGTTCTTTTGGACTATTGCCCTTTAGGGCCCGGGTTTAAAAGGGGGGCGTTTGTTTGGGGTTCTTTTCTTTTCCCAAATCCCTAACGGTTTTCCCCCTTCAGGGCTAGCAGATAGGTTTTAAATCAGGGGGGGTCCTTTTAGTTTATGTTGCTTTTTGAGATGTCTTTTGTTGAGCTTGTAGGATTCTTGCGATTTTTGTAAAAAAAGTCTATGCCCCCGGGCTATTTCTTGTTCGGTTTTTTTTGTCAATGTTTTCCCGGTAGGGGGTTCCTTTAGGTCCAGGGTTTTTACTTATTTTCCAAAAGGTCTTTTTTTTATATGCGCCAGTTTGTTTTAGCTCAAGTTGATTCCCTTCGCAAAAAAATAAGGTTTTGGCGGAATCAAAACTTTAAGTACTGTTAAACGAGTCTGGAGTTAAATTTTTTTATTGGTTAAAATTTTTGTCCAGTGTATCAGGTCTTTTGGAGAAAGTTTTTCGGGGGTTTGTAGGTGGGGTATCTGGGGGCTAAATATTTTGTAACTACTGGATAGAGTGTTCCCCCAGTATACGTAAAAGGGTTTGTAATTCGGGTGTTCCATAAGGGTTTTTTTTTCCCATTTTTAAATCACCGCCTAAAGAAGAACCCGTCGGGTTGGGGTTTGGGGAAAACTAGGGCTTGTTTTGCCCGCCCTTTTACGGTGGGGTTTAAAAACAGCCAAGAAATTAAAAATTTTGGGGGTTTTGGTGTTTATTGTAACCGGGTGGCCCGGGTTTTGTGGGCGAAGTTGTCTGCCCTTTTAAAGGGGGGGTAAGTGGTTTTTCCAAAGGGCAGCTGTACCCCCCTCCCCCCCATGATCTCTGTTTTGTCCCGGGAAAAATTTTTTTGTACCCGCGATATTCATTTTTGTTAAAGGGTTTTAATGGTTTTTTAGGAAAGGGGGCCCGGTCTTTTCCCCTAGGGTTTTTGGGACTTTTTTCCCAAATTTTAGGGGTCTGCTGAAAGGGTTTTCCCTTGGTTCCATACGAGGATTTTTGGGGTTGGTTTATCTATTATTTTTGTTTTAATCGTCATTGGCAAACCCAAAATAAAAGTCAGTGGCTGCTTTCAAGTTTTTTCATAATTTGGACTTTTATCCTTCCCGTTTAATTCCCTTTATAGAAAAGTTTTTAGATGTTTTAGGGAAAACCCCATATTATTCTTCTCTTTAAAGATTTTTCAATACCCCTTTAAAGTCAAAAGGGGTCGTTTGTTTTTCTTCCTTTTTGTTGTTTGGGTTTGTCCCGTCTGTAAGTAGGGTTTTCCCCTGTTTTTTTGGATGAACCGCGGTTTTTGGTTTTGGGGGCGTAGTTTTTCTTTGGGGTGGCGGAAGTCAGTTTTGGTTGGTCAGTTTTTTTTTGGAGGGAATAAACTTTTCCCTTTTTTTTTTTTGTTTTTGTCGATCTTTTTTTATCATTTTCAGGTAATTTTTGGGGGACTTGGGAGTTTGTTTGCGGTGTGGTCTCCCCCGCAGTTTTACACACCCTTAGCAAAGGGGTTGTGGCGTCTTTCCTTTTTGGGAGTCAGAGGCCCGATGCGGATCAGGCCCTTTGACGCATCTAGGGTTGGGTTTTTACAGTTTTTTTGGAAAAACCAAATTTTTGAAATTGTGCAAATTTAAAAATTTTATTTTGTGTTTTCACGTAAGGGTCTTTTTTTGATTCTGGGGTTGTTAAAGTAAATTTTCTTAAAAAGGGTTTTTATTTTTTGGGCATTTTTGTGAGGGTGCAAATGAAAATTGGTTTTAAATTTGATGTTATCTTGTGTGCTATTTTTTTGTTTGTGACCTTGATTAAATGTTTACGGGCAGATTTCTGTGTATTCCCCTTGTTAAATAGCTCCTCTTTTATTTTCGTCAGGGGGCAAAGTTGGGGGGGGACCCCTTTTATGGGCAAAATTTTTTGGGGTTTGTCTTGGGAGCGTAAATTGGGATGGGACTTTTTGTTTGGGGTTGTTTGAGAAAGGTTTTGGGGAGCCTTTAAGGGCCTTAGGGTTTAAGTTTGAATTTTTAACCCCTTTTTTTTTAAAATACTTTAAAAAGTTCCTGTCATTTTTTGGGCTTCATCGTCCTTTTAAAAATTTTTTAGTAGTTTTTCGGGCCCTTTTTAGGGCAATAGGTTGTTTTTTTGTTTTTGAGTATTTGGGGTTGTTGTCCCCCAGCTTTTTTTTGGTACTTCTATGAAAATCCATTTTTCCTTCTTTAACTGTCATACCCTGATATTGGTTTTTGGGCACTTTTAATTGCTTTTGGTGGGTTTTTCCTTTTAGCCCCTAAAAAAGTAATTTCCTTTTTTTAGAAAGTTCTTTGTGGGAAATTTACCGTCCTGCGTCTCAATCGTCCGTCCGTTCCACATAACGTCTTATCCCTTTTTGATCCCCTAGAAACCCCCCCTGGGTTTGGTTTCTCTTTTTTGCACACGTGGGGGTTCGTAGGTTTTTTCCATTTTTTAATTTGTTGTTTGGGCCCCAAAAGGGCCGGGCAACTGTTTATTTTGGGTTTTTTTTTTTCCCATGTAGTCTTTGGGTTTTTTTTCAATTTTCCAAAATTGCGGTTTTTTGACCAAATAAATAGACTGCTCACCCTTTAAATTAAAGTATAATTTCCTTTAGGAGTGAAATTAAACCCTTTAACTCCGCCCCAAAAAACAATTGAATACAGGAGTGAAGTCAAAAACCCTTTTAAACAAAGTACTCCCTCTCGTCCGTCCGTCGTGTGAGTCCGGGCCGGGCTCGCCCTTTCAAATCTTCCCTTTCTTTGAGAATTTATTTAACGAGCTGGGGCTTTGTTTTACGGGGTGACCCCCAAACGCTCAGCCCAAACTGTTTCCCTTTTTTTCTTCTGTTTTCTAAATTTTCGTATTTTTTTTTCATTGGGTGAACCAAAAAAACACATTTCAATCGCTTTTAAAATTTTATTAAAAACACCCAAAAAAATTTTTTAAAATTTTCCCCAGTCACTGGGGAATGTTAAAAAGCTTAAGTAAAAAGGGGTTTTATTAAATTTCGGTTGTGTTTTTATAAATATTCAAATTAAAATTTTTTATCTTTTAAAAATTTAATGGTAATGAGAAAATACCCTTGAGGTTTAAAAATTTCACCAAAATGAATAGGGATATTAAAAAAAAATTATGGGAAAATTACTTTTACTTTTTGGGGATTCTATAACATTCACCATAATTTTTAAAAATAATAAATTTAAAAAAATTGCATTAATTAAATTTAAAATATTTCTCTTCAAAACTATATTATTAATGAAATTTTAAAAACAAGTTGGTTTAAAAAATTTTTCGAAAAAGTCAATATACGCCCAAAAACAATCATTTTTCCCGCAATTTTAAACCCCTTAGAAATGTAGTGATTTTTTTAAATTTAAAATTTTAAATTAAAAAAAAATTTTTTTAATAATTGTAAGGGGAACAAATAGCAAATTTTTTTGACAAAACCCTTTATAGAACTCAATAAAACGATCACAATCACAATAGAATACAAGAAATTTTAGGTTTTGGTAACTTTTTAACAAAAAAAAAGTCGAAAAATTTTAATTTTAAAAACTATTCATAATTTTAGAGATTAATATTTTTTTGTTTTTTGCAATAAAAACGGGAAAAGATTTAAAAAAAAAAGTCAAAAATTGGGGGTAAGGGAGGTTTGCCCCATATTTGGGGTTTTTGAAAACCCCCAATAATAAAGCTTTTGCCTCACTTTAGGTTTTTTAAATTTGGGAAATTTTCAAGGGCCATTGCTTACATTTGTCAGCCTTTTGTTTGTTCTTTAATAGCCCTTTTTTTATGTTTAAAAAAGGGGGTTTCCCAAAACGGAGGGATTCCCTTTACGCCCTTTGGATCTTAAAACCCTGGCGGAACAATTGAAAAGAACTGGCTCCCGTTTTTTCCCATGTGCAAAACCAAAAAGCATCTTTTCTGAAAAAACTTCTCGAAAATTATACCCACATTTTTCCCTTTAAAAAAAAAGAAAAGTAATTCTCCTGGTCAAGTGAAGTTGGCCCTTTTTACTTGATAGTTGGTTTTTTTTTTTAATGCAGTAATTTTTTTTTGTCCTTGTTTATTTCAAAAAGTAAACTTTCTTTTAAAACGCTTCTTCTGGTTCATGTTTTCCCTTTTGAGGGGGGACACTTTTACTTTTAATAAAGGTGTCAATCCCATTAGACCATCGGGGGTTGCTCCCAAGTAAAAATAATTCCCATTTAAAAAGAGCCCCCAAAGGGTTAACCTTTTAAAAATTCATTTTTTTTCAAGGGCCAATATAGCATTTTTCTCATTAAACCCCTACCGTAAAAGCTTGTTCTGTGGAAAAACTTCATAGAAACAAATTCCTTGGGAAAAGCCCCTTTTTAAAAAGAAAAATTTTGTGAGGGGAAGGTTTGTTCCCACAAACGGGGCCCAAAATTTGGGGGGCAGGGAAACAGCTTTCGGCCCTTTCTTTCTTTCCCCTCGAACCCCCATTTCTTGGGGAATGCCCCCTTTCAAGCTCTCACTTTGCTCTGGGGGTGCTTGGTTTAAAGTACAATAAAACAAAAATTTTTCGTATTTAAAATTTTTCCCTAACCATTTAGGGGTTCTGAGCAAAAAGGGCCCTAGTCTTTTTCTTTTAGTCAACATAGGTCTAAAAGGGTTTTTTTTCTTTATTTTGAGGCAGACTTTCTTTTTCTTTCAATTTTTTGACGAATCTTCAAAATCTCCATCTTCTTATTTAAAATTTCCCCGGGGCACTTTGGGGACATTAAATTTGTGTTTTAAAATAGAGGGGGTTTTAGTAATTGTAAGAAACTACAGCAGCAAAGGGCTTCCTAGAAGATAGGACCTTCTTAAGGCAAAAAAATTTAAACCCCTTTTTCCCCCCGTTTAAAGGGAAGACATGGTCACAACCCTTTGGGCCCCCTATGCCATTTTTTTGCGGGGGCCAGCCCCACTTTAAAAGGGAAAAAAGCAAAAAAAATTCCTAAAATATTCTATTACTTTGACAAAGGGTTTCAGCGAAAAAATGATTAAATGGGTTTTGTCCCTTAGTAAAAATTTTTTTGTTTTTTACTTTTAAGGCTACCGTACTTCAACAGAGCTTAACCCGGTCCCTTTAATTTTTGGGGGGTTTGTGAATAATTGTTTTGGGGAGCCGGGATCTTTAAAAACCTTGTATTAATTGCGTGGGAAAAAGGTTTTTAGGGGGGAAAATGTCTTAATTTGAAAAACAAAGTTTAAAGCAGTGCACGATATTCAAATTTATTTCAAAAAAAATATTTTTTAAAATTTTTAAAAAAAAAGGCATCTATTTTTTCACTACCATATTGAGTTTTTCTGACATAACCTTTTAACCTTCAAATTTTAGAAATTTGCTCCCGGGGTGGGCGTTTTTAATTCTAAAAATTAATAAGAACTCGTCTTTTGTAACCCCCGGATGGACAGACCCCGGGGTTTTTTGACCCGCCCGCAAGGCCCTCAAAAAAATTTTTGTCTAAATTTTTTTTTACAAAAGATTTGGGGCAAATAATGGGGAAAAGTGTCTCTTTCCCCACAAAAAAAATTGTGATAACTTTGCCCCGCCCAAATACTTAAGCATATCACTGCTTTAAAAGGCTTTACACCCGTAAAATTTTGGGGTAAAAGATCTGGGATAAAGAAATTTTGATTCGGACATTAGTGAAACAGAGCGCTTAATTTAAAACAGAGGATCAATCACCCACAGTTCAAAGGCAAAAACCTTTATGAAATGAGACCAAATATGGTGACCGGGGTTTATGCAGCAAGGGGGACAAGGGTTTTTACAGAATTTTTGGAAAAACTTTCAGAAAAAATCAAGAGGGGAAAAAAAATTACCCTTAATTTAGCAAAAAAAATATATCAAATTTTTCCCGGAAAAACTAAGAAAATTTTTATAATTTTAAGTTAAAAATGTACTAATTTCTGCGCTGTTTAAAAAAAGTTTCCCCCCCAGGGGAAAATTTTTTCCAGCCAGAAGTTTGCAAAGGACATCAGCCAATCCAGGAAACTTTTGAGAGAAAATTTGTGATTTAAATTGTGACCAAAAATTCCCATTTAAATTTTTTCCCAAACTCCCTTTTTTGATGTTAGGTTTTTGAAGGGTTTGGGAAAAGGGGAAAAAAGGTAAGACAAACTTTACAAAATTAAAGTAAATAAATATTTTCAATATTTTTGGGTTTTTTTTCTTTCCCGGGGGGGGGGGGATCAACATATGCCCCCTTTCCGGATCCCCCCTTTTTTAAAGATTTGGGTTGGGTGATCGTGAGATTTCCCATTTTTAACACTAAAATTATGTACGTTTTAAAATTTATTATTTTGGGGCCACCCTTTCCCCCGGGGAAAAATACTAGCCAGTGTTAAAAACAAAGAAGGGCCCATACTTTTACATCACTTTTTGGGGCAAAGAAGGAAATTATTTTTTTATTAAAAGGTTTTTTTTGCAATCTATTCAAATACAAATTTAAAATTAAATTTTCCTTTTTTAAAAATATTGATCTGATTAAAAAAAGGGGGTTTTTTTTTTAAAAAGTTTAATTTTACCTTTTTTTTAAAGCTTTCTCATTTAAATTTGGTTTTAAAGATTTGCCCTTTGGGGAGTTTGGTAAGACGGGTTTTTAAAAAAAAGAAAAACACCAATTTTTTTTTTGGTCAAAAAATTTATAAAATTTTTTAAATTTTTTTTACCAGTTTTTAGTTTAATTAAAAGGGGATAATTTGAAAAAGTCTGGGTAACAAAAAAACCAGTCCAAATGAAAATATATTAAAATGTGTTTTTTTGGATCCAACCCAAATTTTTTGTTCTGTAAAAAACCTATCATTTTCCCTACAAAGTAATGTTCTGATGGGAAAGGCAAACAAATCATTCACAACCCACGTCTCAATAGATTTTTTTTTTGTGGAGATGGAACACCCTTTTTCTGCCTCCTCAACTTTTGTTTTTTATTTTTACAATTAAAAATCAGTTTTGGGAATTTTCCCCCAAAATGCTCTTTTTAAAGGGGTGAAAAAAATTAAAAAATTTAAAATACGGTAAAAAGGAAATTTTTTTTAACACCGGGGCCCTTAAAAACCCCCCGGGTGTTTTGCTTATGATTTAATTTAACTAAAGGGGTTTTTTGGGAAAAAAGGTTTTTATCAATTTTTTAAGTTTTACCCCCATTTACTGGAGGTAGAGGGAAGTAAACCCTTTTTGGAAAAAACCCCCAGTACAAACCCCCTAAAATTTCGAAACCCCCCCCCCAAACTCCCCGTCATCGACAATCTATAGTATATTGCGAGGGGTAGGCCCTTTGTTCACGCGGGCCCCCAAAGTGGGTGAAAAAAAAAAAGTCTCTTTTGGATTTTTTGTTGGGGACTACAATTTTGTTCCCCAAGTTATAATTTTGTAATTAATAAAAATTACCTTATTTTTTTTTCGGGGGCTTTAAAACCTTTTCCGGGAAAAATGCATTTTAATAATGCTAATAAAGGGGGAATGGGTAAAAAAAAAATTTGTTTAAAAAGTACCAAATTTTTTAAAAGGGAAAAAGTGTTGGAAAAAATTTAAGTAACATTTTAAAAAAAAACCGTTGCCCACACCCGGCCGGGGTTTAACCCCGATGACTATGTTTAACGGGAAACCACGTTTTAAAAGAACCCTTTGCGTGTACGGTCATTTAAAGTTAGGTTTTATTCACCCCTTTGTACTATACAGTTAGGATTCACGCCGCCTATAGTAGTTTTTGGAAGAAAGATTGTTTAGAACAAAAAAAAGAACGAAAAAGTTTTTTATATCTTTATTTATATAGGATTTTTTTAAATTGAAAATTTAAGGTTTTAAACAAAAACAAAGTTGCAAGATATAAAAATTTGTTTTTTAAACCCGTCAAAGAATTTGGGTTCCCTTTTTGAAGTTTTTAACAATTTTTTGTTTTCACTGAGGTTGGGTTCCCCCTAACAAACAGGCAAAAGCGGGCATATTTGTTTTGAAAAAAACCTTTTAAAAAACCCCAAATTTCCCAAAATTAGTTTATGGAAATTTTTTCAATCGGGCATTTTTCAAAAAATCCCAAATTTATTTAAGGTATTTGATATTTTTTCTATCTGTAAATTATCTTTTATAGTTAATAGATAAATTTGCTTTTCATATTTTTCTTGAAAAAGATAATTAAATTTGGAATTACATGTTTAAATTAAAAAAAATTTGGGGACACCTTTGTTTCCCAATTATTTTTAATTTTTATTCCTCGCTTTTCTTTCGTGGGGGCATAAAGTAGATTGATTTTTAAAAATAGCCTCTTCTTATGTCAAAACCCCGAAGTATTTTTTGTGATTCTCAGAAAAAACGTCAATACCACTTGTAAAATAAATGGCTAATGAGGGTTTTTTGACTTCTTTATCTGCCCTTTTGCCCCAAAAACACCAGGCTTTGGGGGGGGCGGACCCCTTCCCATTCCTTTTGTTTTTTACTTTTCCCTTTTAACCAAGTCCCCCTGGTGCTTTAAGGAAAGGCCAGCGAAATGACGCCCCGAAATAAATTAAAAATTTAAAAAAAAACGCGAAAGGCCCTTAAAAAGCCTTCCCCGGGAAAAGGGTCCCCACTACCCAGTCCTCCAAAAAAAAGCGAAGCCCCTCCCGGGGCGGGGGGTTTAAGGGGAGACTGGGAAAGGGAAGGACCAAAAAGGGGGGCCCCAAACCCAATTTTTTTTAATTTAAAAGGGGTAATGACCAAAGGATTGCCCAGGGTAACTAAAATTTATATTAATAAATTTTGACGCCCACTACAATGGAATTGTAGGGGTTTCTATGCTCGGTAGTTTAAATTAAACTAACCCAAAATTTTTTCCCTGCAAACCTTCCCTCTTGTTTTTTGCAAGGGGGACCCCTTCCCCCAAAGACAAAACCCGATGCTTCGTGGGTTAACCCATGTGTTCGTAAACCCACAACCTTTCTTTTTTCGGGGGTTTGCGGGGAGGTTTTGGGGTATATTGCCACGAAACAATATTAAACACAAAAATTAAAATCGTTTTGGGTCTTTAAATGATGCTGGGCCCAAATCTCCCCCCCTTTGGGAAAGGGAACAATAGTTTCATTTTAACCCCCCCACCCCCAGACGTGTTCCTAAAAGGGGCCCCAGAGGCCCTCTTTAAAACAACTTCCCCCCCCCTATATCCCTCTTTGGGGGACCCTTTAAAGGCCCTAACCCGGGGTGGGGGTCCAATATTACTGACGACGGGGGAGGGGTAGGGATATTTTTGGTCTCGGAAACCTTTGGGGTTTAAAAGAACAAAGGGCCCCGACACACTTTCCTAAACCCTTTAAAGGGGTATCCCCTGCCATCGGGCCCCCAACATTTTTTAGTCCCGGAATCGCTTCCCACTTCCTTTTTGGGGGGTCCCCCTCGGACCCATTTTGGCGTGATTTATCCCATTCTCTTCAAACTTTTAAGATCCCCCCATAACCCGACGCGGGGTACCCCAATTTGGGGGCTAAAAAAACGTGCTTTATGGGAAAGTTCCCCGAGCTCGCTGTATTGGGGAATCCCAACATCCTTAGTCGATATTAAGGCCGGCATTTTTATTCGACGGCATCGCGGGGCGAGGGCATTTAAACCCCAAATTTTCCCCCCAAAACCCCCGCCCCCCGTCCCGGGTTTCCCCGGGGGAAAGAGGATGCCGGCTGGCTATTTCTTAAAACCCCGGGAAGGGGGCCCAAAACTCTTTCACACCCCCCATTTCCCGGGGGAAAAATTTTGGGGGCATTTTCCCGGGTTTTTAAGTGCTAAAAACTCGCCGTATCTTTCGAGAAAGCAAAGAGAGTTTTGGGGACCGTTTAAATTTTTTAACCCCCACTATTTTTTCCCCCCCCCAACCAAATTTTTGGGGTCCAATTTGTAAAAGATACAAAAAAAAACCTTTTTTAATTTTAAAACCCCACTTTGTCAAACGGTTTACTTTCTCCCCCCCAAAAGGGGGTTTTTCCCCAAAGGGGGTTTTTGGGGTCGAGTTTCCCAATATTTTTAGCACCCGCGATTTCTCTAAAAGATTTGGGTCAAAAAAGCGCACCTCGGCGCCTTTTTTTAATTTAATTTTTTTGGGCCCAAAATTTTGGGGGGGGATTATAAACCCCCCCTTTAAAAAAAGATGAAAAGAAACCCCCGCCCTTCCCAGGCAGGTAACAAGTTTTTCCCGGCCGGGTTATATCCCCTAGAAATTTCCCCCAGTCCCCCCCCCGGAAGCAAAATCTTCGGCCTTTTTAATAGTGGTTTTTTGGGAAAAATTTTTTTTATTTTCCCCCCCCCTTTTGGGGGGAAGAACGGTTTTTTTCCCCCATAAAAAAAGTGGCAAGGATAAATTTTAAAACCAAAATTTGGGGTTTTTGACCGAAGGGGGTTAAAAAGTTTTTGGGGGGGTAAAAAACTGGGAAAAAAAAATTTTTTTAAACGACTTAAAATTTTTTTTAGAATCCCGGCCAAAAAAGCTATCTAATAAAATTCCCAAGGGGGTTTTTTGCCGGAACCCGATCAAATGGAAATCTTTTTCCGCCTAAGAAGGGTGTCCTTTACGCTTTTTTTTAAAACAACCCCCCTGGCGTTTTTTTCGATCTTGGGGGAAAAAGGTACGGGGGCCCCCCTGGCGGTAAAAACAAAATTTTTTTTAAAAAATTTTTAAATTTTTGGGGTTTTTTTGGAAACCTTTTTCCCTTTTTTTTATTTTCAAATTTTTTTGTCGGATAGACAAATTTTTCCGGGGGGGGTTAAAAATTTTTCACCTTTCCGAGGAATTTTTTTCAAGAAAATGGGGGGCCCCAGGGGAAAATTTGACAAATTGTTTGCTAACCCATAAATTTGTATTGGGGGCAACGTTTTTCCCACCTTTTCGTTCCCCCCCTTTTTTGGGGGGTTTAAAAAAATTTTTTGCGGTTTTGTTTAAGTCTCCACAAGGGGGAACGACCAAAAAACCGAGTGTTAAAATCTTTTTGGGGGGGGGCAAAACGTAAAAAGGCTTTTTGCTTCCTGGGGGGGCCCAAAAAGGGGCCGTTTTTCCCCCCTTTTTACGGGGGGAAAAACAGCCCCCCCCCAAAATTTTAATGAACCCCGCCGTTCTTCCAGTCTCCAAAAAACCCCCAAAAAAAATTTTGGGGGCTTTTAAAAAATTTTTTTTTTTAAATTTTAAAAAATTTTTCCCCCCCCATTTAAACTTAAAGGGGGGGGGCTAATTTTAAAACCAAAACCCCCTCAAAGTGGTTAGGGTTTTTCCCGGGGGCGGATAGAGAAAACCCTTTTTTGGGCCCCCTATAAACCCTTTGGGAGGTTTAAAATTTATTTCGGGATTTTTTTTATGGGTTTTTCCCCCAAAAACCCCCCGGGGTTTTAAAAAAGCTCCCATAGCGTCCAAAAAATGCTGGCTTCGGCCCGGCAAATTTTGGGGCTTTTCGTACCATTTCCCCCCGTCAGCATCTTGCCCAGCCCGGGACCCCCCCTTTCTTTTTGGGGGCTTTCCTCCTGGCTTCTTAAAAGGGGCCAAATGCAAAAAGGGATGCCCGAGCTGTTTCCCCCCCGCCCCTTTTTTCCCTCCCCCCAACCCCGGGGGTTTTTTTAAACCCCAAAAAGGGGGGTACAAGGCCGGTTTTTGGGGGGCCTTTCTACCCGGGTTTTCGACAAAGTGTGGGAAAAGTGCGCCCCAAAAATATCCCCCAAACACCAGGTCGAGTTTCTTCCCGGGAAAATTTTTCCCCCCCGGGAAAAGCCCTTTTGATTTTGGGCCCAAATTCCCCAAAAACGAACCCCCAAACTTTGTATATGAGGGAAACCCCTTTTTGGGGGGCCCCTCCCCTTTGCTTTCATGGGTTTTTGGGGGAAATTTCACTGGGTTTTGGGCCAAATTGGACCTCCCCCGGGGTGTGCTTTTTTTGGGAAAGGGTTTCCCCTTTTTTTTAAAATTTTGGGTTTTTTTAAAAAACCAGTGTTTTTAAAGGGGGCCCAAAATTTTTCCATTTTTTTTAAATTTTTGTTTTATATATCGAAATTTTTTTAAACCTTTGTTTTTCATCTGCACGGGTTCCCCGGGGTGCTCTGTTGGTTGTCCCTTTTTTTCCTGGGGCCCCTCGGGGGAGATTTATACATGAACAAATTTTTTTTAAAAATTTTTCAATTTTAAAAAACCCCCCGCTTGCCTTTTTGGATTTTTGGGCACGCTTTTCTTTCCCGGGGAAAAAAATGGGGGGCCCGGCAAAACCAAAGGGGGAAAAACTTGCCCCGGGGGCGGTCTTTGGGGGTCCCTGTTTTTTTAAACTTAAGGGGTTAAAAATTTTGGGGGAGGGTTCGACCTGGCACGGCAGGGGGTTTCCCCAACCCCGCCCGAAAAAAACTGCGGGCCCTTAAGGGGGGGGGGTTGGGGGATGGCCCCTTTCAAAACGAAAGTCTAGAAGAGAGGAGGTCATCGTGACGAGACTCCGCGTCGGGCATACATTTCTAACCCACGGATTTTTTACTCAGAGGGGATCCACCTCCAGTGTGTGAATTTTGCGATGCTCCCCTTAGTGTGTACCACATTTTGGTGGAGTGTCGCAGATATGCCCCTATTCGCCTGGCCCTTGATTTTAAAGGTGACCTTCGTTTTTTTATACGCGACAGCGCTGAAGGAGTTATTTGTTTACTCCATTTTATACGCCAGGCGAATCTTTTTAGTGCCATTTGAGTCACTTTTATAAAGTGGCTCATCTGGATTTTATCTCAATTGAGACCTTTTTAACATTTTAGTATACTTTAATGTGTTGTCTTGTCGTTTTATCCATTTTAACAAACTTTAATAAAACAATTATTTTAACATGTTAGTTTTGTCTTTTTAACTAATATATTGTTTTAATATGTTTGTTTTGTTTTTTATGAAGTGATATACCTGTGGTTTTTTTTAGCAGTGTTTCACTCAATTGTACTTTGAGCCCATTTGAGCATTCCTATGGAGTGTCTCAGGTGGTGAATGATTATATCTCTCCCCTATGGGGATTTTATTATTTTTTAAATATATTTCAAGGCCCTAATGACCTCGATGTGTCGATGGGCCTCTAAACCACAATAATAATAATCTTCAACCAACCTCCCCTGCCCCCCTCCCCAAAACCATTTCCTCGTCAACCGTTCGGGTAGTTCAGAGTCTTTCCTCCAGATAACAGAGCAACCGTTAAAAAAATAATCGTTTTAAAATCATATTTATTCCGTTTTTTCTGTTGTGACTATGGATTTTTTCTACGGAAACGTTTTAGTTGGATAATTTTGTATATATATAGCTTTTAGATTTTTATTATTTATTTCTGAATCACGTTTTTATTTTAAACGAATCTATTAAGGATTTATGAGCTTTTCAAACATATAATGAAATAGATTAAAATATAGGTACGTCGCCATATTCTTACGCTCTTCAAAAATGCAAAATAAATATATTTTTAGCATTTTTTATTGTTTCGTAAACATGATTTCCCTAAGAGTCTGCACGGTCTTCTTTGCCACATTTGGGAGCAATGGCGGCACAGGACCAATATCCTCTTAAAGGGTTAACTCAATATATAGAAAGAAGTGAGGGTTGCAAACTACCCCCTCTACAGGAGGCGTGGCGAGAAGGATTTCAAGCTGCAGGATGAGTGGAGGGAAGGAGGGACTCTTAGCCCCACCCTCTACAGAGCGTGGGAAGTCTAAGGTTCTTAGTTCTCAGAAAAAAGATTTTTTTGTCCCCTAGTTCTAAAACCTCACGTCAAGAGACTCATTTACCAACATGATTAAACTATTTCTTAAGTTCCCTCTTGAAGATATTCTTTTAAAATTCCCACAGACCACTTACGTTCTAAAATGAATCACTGTCAAGTTCAAAAGCTTCTCCCTCACAGATGAAAGCAAAACAGATGCGAACATCCGAAGTTTAAGTGCTCTCACAGCTAGGGAGTTTGAGCCTGCAAGCCGATACTGCGGAAGATATCTATCACATGTCACATATCCCCCGCCCTCAAACGTTTCAAACGAGGTGAGAGAAAGCTTGGAAAAGTCACACCAAGATGAAAGGTCACCCTTTTTCAAGATTGTATTCGAGAAGGGCAGACCGAAACTAAGAAAGAAAATGTATCGTTAAGATTAAGATTCGGATGGACACCTACTATATAAGAACGATAAAGTTGTGCCGGCTATTGCTTAAAAAATATGCATAGTAATAACATGCTGTTTTTTGCATTGCATTAAACTTGTAAATTTAAAATGAACTATATTAATAAAAAAAGTTACAAGTTAATATTTACTTTTTTACAATAAGACATAATTTCAATTAAATTTAAATTAAATAAAACATGAAATACAATAATATAGTTTTGAAGTTATCATATTATTATAGAGAATAAGATAATGTTCTATCATACACGACAAATATTTAAAATACAATAACGGGCACAAAATTTGATATTTTCAAATTAAATCATATCTGAACTGTTGAAAAAGTTCAGTAGCTGCCTAGTAGAATGCTCTGTCTTCGGAAGCGCCTCTCCCTCTCTCCCCAACCCCTCTTTGGCATTCAATATCTTTTCATCTTTTTTTTTCTGTAAGCATGCTACTCCCCCTTCCTTTCCAACATTTATTTCTCCTTCAGGTAAAACCCTGGTCTGGACACTAACTGTCTGTCACCTTGTTACTACTATTACCTCCAAACCTCAGTTTTTGAAAAGTTCCTTTTGATGTATTTGCATGATCTATGTTAAAAGTTTATTTATAGAGTAGGCTTGATTCTGTTTACCTTATCAATAATTTGTGTAACAATCTACAGTGTTTCTTTGATTAGATACAAACTTTTTGTGTAGAAATTATGTTTTTTAGCAAAGAAAAATATTCTAGGCGATACTCCCGCAATGGAAACAGAAAATCTGTGTTACTCGGCAGGAAACCAGCTATAAAATATTAAAACACTTTGAGAAACACTACCAAAGGAAAAAGCTAGTTAAAAATTAATACCTATTATGTTACTTTTTTGTTTAGTGTTGGTGTTTGTAACATATATATTACCTGCACCAGTGGTTGAGTAGAATAATATGCTAGTATAGCATTGCACTCTATCGCTGTTGTCAATGAGGTCGAGGTTCGAATCTCGTCCGGTGAATTAGAGGGGCTTATCACATGTGATTTATCAGTGGTTTGCCATCCTCTCTATGCGCTAATACAGGATCACTTCCTCTCAACTACCTTGGTAACCAACACGGAAGATATAAATAATAGTTTGTGGGTCATTTATAAAGGATATTGTATTTTAATTATAAATGTTTGACAAAAAAACCGACAACAAATCTAACAATATTATTTCCAATATGCTCCACACATTCGGTTAATCGACTAAAATTATACAAAAATTATTATATGGAATAGGTTAATTATATAAAATAGAATGTAATAAATTAGTTTTAGGGTTATTTTGTCATTAAATCTAAATATATCCCCGAATATCATGTGAATTTCTTGGATGTGATTACGAATACAGATTGGGGGTGGAGGTGGATGTTATTTTCAACATTTGCGCCGGAGTTTACTGACATTACAGCAATAATGTTTGCTTGCATTTGCCAATTTATTTTAAGACATAGTCCCAATAAGTATTTAGTAGCTCACATGATAATAAAAGTGTGTAGGTTACTTTTGTTAACATTTTAAGCTATTTCTATAATGACACTAAATTTAACAGGTTTTGTTTATTTAAGATTCGGATGGATACCAACTTTAATATGAGGTTGATTTTGTCTAATGTACCCCACGAAAAAAAAAAACCTAACAATAACATACGTTTTTTTCATCCAATTTAACTTGTAAACGGAATATGAATGATTGCACTAAAAAAATGCAATTTTAATATCTACTTTAATACAAGATATATAATTTTATTTAAAAATAAATAAAACTTTAAATACAAAATGATAGTTCAAAATTAAGCATTTTGCTCTGACAAGTAAGAGGATTTTCTACATACAAGACAGTCAAATTATAATGCATTAGACTAATAACTTGACACTATGGGGATGGAGGGGTGAAAAAGGAGAGACTAGACGAAGAGACAAAGAATTTTTTGTTGTTGTTAAAAGCTTTATTTATGAAATGTCAAGATTTAATAAATTAAAATGTCCCACTAGTGGAAGCTGTATACCAAATTCAACCTTCTAGATAGTGGGGAAGTGGGTTAAATAAGGACTCTGGTCCACGCAAACAAACGGCAATTTCCTGAATGCATAAACAATTGATATAACATTCTTTATCAGACATTATCCTTAGACTATGTCACTGAATTTTATATAATAGGCCTCTGTATAGGACAACTTGTTTAATGTATTAGTGTATAAATGTACATGTTCCCCAAAGGAGAACAAAACAAGTATGCCAGTGAGTGTACGTCCCCACCCCTTCTTCTCCCCTAAGAACTTCATGACCTTGATCGCTGGTGTGGGTGGAGGGGGTCTACGTTCCTTCGTTGGAGGATATGACTTTCATGCTTAATTTTTTCACACTTCATTTAATTTATCATCCATTATTTCTCCTTCCCTCTCACCAAGCCATGCCCTCTCAATGAACTTGCATTTACTGTCTTTTTTATTTTATTTCATATAATTAATTTTGAGTTACTTTAATTATAGTGTTTTTACGTAAAAGGCCTCTTATGGGTAAACACGTAGTTAAAACATAATAATAATAATAATAATAGTTATTTTAAACATTCTATGGTAAGTTTTCTAACAATAAAGTATAGTTGAAATATGTTACTATAATGCCAACTATTGCTTCATTATTTAAACAACTTTTGCCAGGGTCTTTGGTACCTTCTATTCTTTCCTCCATCATTGCTCATTTAATCACAGGTTGAGAATTTACCAGTTGAGGAGAGAAGTAACAAACAAATTATGTTTTTACTATGGAATCTGAAGAAAAAATACGTTTGTTTAAAATAGTAATGTTTTTTTAGTCTATAAACAATGTTTCAGTATGCTCATTTTAAACTTATCCAAGATGAATGCTATTATTTTTTAAAGTTAGATTACTTAATCTAGTATTGAATAAAAGTATACCCGCCTCAGTGGCGTAGTTGGCTAACGCGCTAGTCGTGTTGAGCTCGACAGCCAAGGGCGGGGAGACTGAGGTTCGAATCTCGGTCAGGTGAACTGAGGGTGGCTTTTCCTAAATGGTTGTCCACTCTCTCTCCACACAAGTGTGGGTTCACTTCCTCAAATTCAACCTTCACAATTCCCAATCCATTAGCGTAATTAGTACTTAAAGCGTATAACCCGAACGGGTAGTAAGACGTGGTGCTAAATAATAACCCTATTGTTTTGAACTATCGGTTTTATTTCATGTTTTTGAAACAGTTTGAATGAAAAGTAGCTAAAATATTGTCAGATTATTGCTTATTCTTTTTAAAAAATATTTATTTAAAGTAGTCCATTTTACAATTTCAAAATTTCCCCCTCCTCCCTCTTTAAACATCTACAAATACTAAAAGTGATTATTTAACGTACAGTTTCAATTCTAAAATATGTTCGAGTATACGAACTTTAATTTGATACTGGCTAAACTAGGGATACACACGCAACTTCCTTATTAAATTATTGTTATTACTATGATAATATCGTGACTTTAGCGTTAGTGCGTATAAACCGAATGGGTAGTAAGACATGGTGCTAATAATGATAATGATATACAGTGGGTAATAGATAAGCTAAATAAAAATGTCACCACTTATTGTAAATAATGATTTCCTTGGGTAACTCAAAAAATTTGTACTTAGACAGGAATTGGAGCCCTTGTCCTTTGACTTGGGACGACATTCTAATAAAACACCGAGATTGCGGCTCGAAACTCCCCACTACTCCTTAGAGCAAAGCTGGGCAAATTTTCTCCCCGAGGACCACATGGACATCTGTGAGGTCTCTAGCGGGCCGCATGTAACAAACGTCTAAATTAACTAAATAATGAACTTTATTTTCACGCAAAATTGCATATATTAGTCATATAACCATATAGCTTTGATACAAAAAAAGTAGCAAATTAAATCTAATATCATAACAAATAAAACTAAATATGTTATGTACTCATGTTGATACTTAGCCTACCAAATGGTGATTAATAACTACTCAAATTGCCATCGTTAATGGAATTTATGCAACTGTCCAAAATCCTGCACGAGTTTGTCGAAGTCAGGATTCAGCTTGTTCGTCCTAATTCACAAAACACTTTGTAGATTTGAGTATATTAAGAGAGACCTGTTATTTGCTTTGTTAATGTTCACGCATGAGAAAGTCTGTTCACAAATATAGGCAGAAGCAAATAACACAAACATCTTTCTGGCAAACGTTTTCAAATTACCAAACTTTTCTCTTTCTGTTAGTTTCAAATTCTTAAAAGTCTCCTTCAGAGCATTGTCTGCTTGAAGATTGATTAAATCAAACTGGAGCTCATTTGATTTGCTCTTACACATGGAACATTATAATCGAGCTTGCTCACTTGTTCAAATGTTTAAAAACATACACTGATTATCTATTTAATTTGACATTTTTGTTAGTAAAATCACAACAATTTTACAATTGCGTGCGGCCCTCAAGCGGCCCGTGGGCCGTAGTTTATACACCGCTGCCTTAGAGAGCATAATCATGATAGCTTTTCTTTGGTTTTGTAGTAAGCAACAAAATTGAAAGGAGTAATGACACTCCGAAAGGGGAAGGGAGAGTATTAGAGGGGAGAGAGGGGTTTGTGTTGTTACTGCCCTAGCTACAGCAGCGCAGCTCCGGTGAGGTGTTAGCACATGGTACTACTTGGAGTAGAGATTTGCCAAACCTCGAGATGTCCATCCGAATCATTCGACCATCAAAATTTTATTGCATTATTTTAATAAGTGTATAAATATAAGCTATAAATATTGATTCAATTATTTCAAATCATTACAGTTATCGAGTAATAAGCAGTTAAACTTGCTATTTTATCCATTTTGCGTACTTATTTTAAGGTAAAGTAGTTAATGCATAGGTATTAAATTTATTCTAGCTAGACATGTATATGAAGTGTATTTAATGAAGTGGTTACAAGATCTTAAATAAATATAGTTTTTAGTCTATAAGATATTTAATAATTGTAAATTTACATGATTTTTAATCTTATAGAAGTACTTTTCGTTTTATACCCTGATACTTCTATTTTATATCCTTTTATAGTACATAATGTCGTTATTTCAATTTTGTTTGTTTTATTAAACTAACTCTACTCTTTTATTTTATTTCTAACATTAAATTGATCAATGTAAATGTAAATTTGTTATGTCTATTTCCTGAAACTTCTTTCTTTGGCTGTACCTACCAATAACACAGACTAGCCGAACAAGGAAGGGTCGAGCCATCTCTACTAATGACTCATCCTAGAGTGTTTATTTTTAGCACCACGTCTTACTACCTGAGTGCTGTGTTGTGATATTTATTTTGTCTGTATTTCCTTCCGGCTCTTTGATATTATTTTACTGTGTTAGTTTTGCTCTTCAACTCAAAGTGTCAAAGGAACTCATAGCTTGGTGCATCAAAACGCGTCTTGATTTTAAACCTATTGCTTATCTGAATATTACAATTAACTTCATGAATGTATAAAAATATATGCGTTTCACTTTTATTACTGGTAGTAAATTGAACACTAAACAGTATATACAAATCTTAAAAGTGATAAAAAAAAATCTAATTTCACATGAGTACTGCATGTCTTTAGGTATTTTCCGATATCCGATATGGTTTTATGTCCCAGGGCCTTGTTACCACTGGTTCATAATCTGCTATTGTTTGATGTCCCGGGGCTTTGTTACCACTGGTTCATAATCTAATATTGTTTGATGTCCCGGGGCCTTGTTACCACTGGCTCATAATCTGCTATTGTTTGATCTCCCGAGGCCTACTTACCAGTGGTTGATAATACTCCATTATTTGATGTTCTGGGGCCTTGTTACCAGTGGTTCATAATATTCTATTGTTTTATGTCCCGGGGCCTGGTTACCAGTGGTTCATAATATTCTATTGTTTATGTACCGGGGCCTTGTTACCAGTGGTTCATAACCCAATATTGTTTAATGTCCTGGGGCCTGGCTACCACTGGTTCATAATCTGCTATGGTTTGATCTCCCGGGCCTACTTACCAGTGGTTGATAATACTCCATTATTTGATGTTCCGGGCCTTGTTACCAGTGGTTCATAATATTCTATTGTTTTATGTCCCGGGGCCTTGTTACCAGTGGTTCATAATATTCTATTGTTTTATGTACCGGGGCCTTGTTACCAGTGGTTCATAATCCAATATTGTTTAATGTCCTGGGGCCTGGCTACCACTGGTTCATAATCTGCTATTGCTTGATGTCCCGGGGCCTTGTTACCACTGGTTTTTAATCTATTGTTTTATGTCCGGGGGGGGGGCTTTTTACCACTGGTTCAAAATCTGGTATTGTTTGATGATGTCCCAGGGCCTTGTTACCACTGGTTCAAAATCTGCTATTGTTTGATGTTCCGGGGCCTTGTTACCACTGGTTAATAATCTGCTATTGTTTGTCCGAGGACCTTGTTACCACTGGTTCATAATTGTTGCTAAATATACAAATAATATACCACAATAAAGTGATTTCAACTTCAAAAACGTTTAAATTTCCCAATTTGAAAGCGAAATAATATTACGACGCACACGTTTTTACAATATTTATGTAATTTTTCTATTACAAATCTGATCTTGTATTTACATTTTTCAGAATTGTTGTGTGTTCCAGCATATTTGTGTTCGTGTCCTGGAGAGATAGCTTAAAGTATATTTAAAATTAAGATTTACCTATTCTTAATTAGGCCTACTACATAATAATTATATAAGTTGTATACAGTAGATAGAGGAAAATGTATATTTAACCATGCGAAGGTATTTTACGCCTTGTATATGATAATAATTATATACAAACTAAATAAGCATGTATTAAATGGAAGTATGGAAGTTTTAAAGACTCTATTAGGAATGGGAAGAAAAACTTATGCTTGCAATTAAAAAGTGACCAACTAACATTGAAAACCTGTCATGTGTATTATTATCAAATACAAGGGCAGTTAAACATTACAGAGAGGAAATTCTGTGATTTTGTTGTTTATGCTGAAAAATGATATCCATATTGAGAGAGATTTCAAATATATAAAACTATGGAATGACACGATGCTGCCCAAACTACATAGATTTTACTTACATTGTATAGCTCCTGAGATTATAGATAGTCGAATAAGACGAAAAATGAGATGCAAAGATACTGCCTATATCATGGAAGCTCAGACTTCCAAAAAAAATAAAAAAACTTGAGGATTTTAGTTAGTAGTGTTTCAAATTCAATACTTCAGCTGGGCTACTAAGAATTTTTTTAAATATCAGGATGGGTTGTTTATAATTATAGATTTATTGTATGGAGAGAGTTCAACAAACATTATGATCATTGGATTAAAAAAATATAACCTTTTTGAAATTTCTCTCAACTACAAGGATCACGATAAAATAAATTAAGTTAAAACATTTCTTGAGAGAGAAAAACAACATATTTCTTCAAGAGTTTGTTGTGCCAATATTTTGTAAAAACTATTTACTATTTTATGAATTAAATTTATACTAGACTATATATTATTATTATTATTAATATTATTATTTATTCAGAATCATAAAGTCGAAATATTACAAGTATTTAGAAATAATCCAGCAATTCTCAATTTCTAAAAGGGTTGTGAAATCATAATAACATTCATGTAGGCCTATTAGGTTGGTATTTTAGTTCCTAATATTATTGTTTATAATTTATTACTGTAGTTTTCGGTGTTTTTACTCTACAAATTTAAATTTGTAAACTTTTTTAAAATAATAACTTGTTTAATTATGTAAGACTTACTTATTATGATATTTGCATTTTACATAAAAACCAACTATAAATTTTACAACTAACCGTAAGAAATT
The DNA here is from genome assembly GCA_039000515.1 of Timema cristinae. Lineage (NCBI taxonomy): Eukaryota > Metazoa > Arthropoda > Insecta > Phasmatodea > Timematidae > Timema > Timema cristinae. The sequence continues at coordinate 35,273,739 of JBCFYV010009882.1, forward strand.
AAGCAAGTTACATTTTATAAAAATTTAAGCTTGTAATTCTAAAATAATCTCCTTCGGTAAATTTTAATTTTGACATAATTTAATAGAGTGTTTGTTTTTAAACTAATGTTATTTATATGTTTGTTAAACTTTTAATAATATACCTTATTCTCATTGGTGAATCTATTATAATAATTACTCTTATCAAATTTAAATTGAATAGAAATATATTTATGTTTCTTAAATGGGTATATTCTTGATTTTTTATTGCTAGCTACGCTGTTAAATATTTTTAAATTCTTGGACATTTTGAAATTCTCAATAATTATAATACCAAGTGTGAGTGTAAGCTAAAACTAACTAGTGATATGGACAAGTTGAGATGTTTGCATTATTTTTCATCCACTCAAAATATATTTAATTAAGAAGAAAATCATTAACTTTATATCTATGGCAAATGATTCCGACCTACGACAGGTTCAGAAGTGACACGTCAAACGAAGGCAATGGATAAGCTACATTTATATTATTACAATAATATTCTGTTTTAGAACAGATTGTTGATAAAATTTGATAAAATTGTTTTAAATGCGTGAATTTAGACTTTGCAAACTTAGTAGAGGCCCTTGAGTTTTTTATTTTTTCAAAATAGAGTGAGTTTCATTACTATTTTTTATATTTTGAATCTAGTATAGGTTTTCAAAATCACTCGTGTAAAGATAAAAAGCATGTAACTATTTTAATCTTTAGTATATAAACCTTGTCCCCTATATAATGCGGTTTATGTAAAATTGTGAATTACTCTGGGATTTCTGAAGCTCTCAATATTTTTTACATTTTTTTACCATAACATAAATAAACACTCCTTCTAAAAGTCACAATGTAATGATATAGTGTAATTTTATATACCAGTACACATCTTGTCACACGTCCAGTATATCCACCTAATTTAACACCGCGTCTTACTACCCGTTCGGTTTACACGTTTATGTAATAATTACGCTATGTTCTTAAATCAAGTACAAACACACCCCCCAGCCCCTAACCATTGACTCATCACTATGAAAGGGTAATCCCACATTTCACAAATTATAAATTTTTCGACCATGCCGGGAATCGAATCCGGGACCCTTAGCTCAGCAGGCGGACACGGTAACGACTGAGCTAAGGCGTCGGACTCCACCTGACTAATTGTGGACTCCACCTGACTAATTGTGGACTCCATCTGACTAATTGTGGAGGGCAAGTTAATGTCTATTTTTAGAAAATGTCTCAGAATTTGCGTAGAGGTAGAACCGAACACCTAATTACATCCTGCTGCGATACTAACCTTGATCTCCCTGTCACTGGCAAACCAAATAAGATGAGAATTACGACTACCCTCGTTACGGGTGCAGGCAAACTGATAAATCACAAACTGGCCGAGCACAAAGGGAAGAAAGACAAGTGATCTACAGCATGAGCAATGTGGATCAAGTGGCCGACACAAGTAGGACATGACTTGTACCAACTGGTTGAACAAATGCATATATGCAAACAAAATGATTGACAGCCAACTGGTTGACCCAAAAAAACCAACTTATAAAATTGATTCCTTACTAATGATGATTTTAGTCGACAAAATTAGCGTATAACCCGAACGGGTAGTAAGACGCGGTGCTAAAAAGATCCACTAACCTGGTATTTTTTTCCTTAGCTTCTCACTCCCAGTTTAAACTATACGCCGGATAAGCAATTAGAAAGGTAAAATTTAAGGAAATATGCACTCATTTGCGTGGAGGGATAGTGAATAGGCTTTTAGGGGGTAAATATCTCTACTTATGACCGGCATTCTAACCCCAATCTTCTCAACACTAGTAATCCAGTTCAATGTGATATTGACGCATTGGACCATGTGACCACAAATGTGTTTATTTATTAGAGTTTTAAATTATATTTAAAAAAAAAATTCACAGACTTTACTTGTTATTTTCCGTTTACGATTTTGTTGTCGAACACGTTGTTTGCAATGTATTAATTTGTCGGTCAATTGGTTCATTGAATCCATCTCGACATATGTTTACCATCAGGTACTCTCATGTCGAACAGTTGTATATCTTATCACATGGTCCTAAGCGTGCCGATCAATTCACACACTCAAGATTTGAATTTTTTTATTTATTTGGTAAACCAGTTGGCTGTCGATCACTTTGCTTTCTTATGCAAGTGGCATTCCAACATTTTTACAGCTTGTCGGCCAATTTGTAAGGGACTCATCATGAGCTCTGTTAACTATTATAATTATAAAGGAAAGTAATACTTTTTATACTATGAATAAATAACTCTAAAACCTGTTATGGTACCAACATGGTCTCTAAGGCGTCACTCTCGTCGTAGACCAGACCATTGTTAAGACAGAGAGATTGGGGTTCGATTACGATCGGGTGTACTGAGGGTATTTTTATTATAAATTGATTCCCACTCTACGCAAATGCGAGTGCACTTCCTCTAAATTAAGCTTTCCTAATTCCTAACTAATTAGCGTAATTAGTACATATAAGTATACCACGAATGGATAGTAAGACTCGATGCTAAAAGAATAATAAAAGAGCCCTTAAACTTTTATCACTCAAATTATTTCATTAAATTGCTTAGAAATACCGGTAATTATTTTCTTCTTCTAAAAACATATTTTATAAATATGGGCTTAGTAGTATTCGGTACAATAAATACTTTGTGACACGTGTAATAAGTTCATTATTTTAAATTATTAATATTGTATGAATCTTAGTAGCCAGGATTCAAACTCAAGCCACAACTCCCGGGTGAGCCATGCGGTGACGGAAAAAAAGAGTTAGTGCTATGACAACACTGTTGTGAACAAAGAGCTAGCATTCTTATCTTACTTTCCAACTCCGCCTGCCCATCTCTCCCCCTACCCCCTTCACAACACAACACACCCCCTTCACAACACAACACCCCCCTTCAACCATGTTAAAAAATTCCCTGTCAAAATGTTAAAGCCAGTCCATTCTAGGAGAATCTTGCTGGTCGAATGGCCTTAACGGAAATGTTGCCATGATAGAATACATAAGCATTGGCGTAGGAAAATAGGGGAAGCAGCTTTTATTGATGTCATTAGTTTCCCCAAAACATAAGATAGAATTGATAATAACTTACATTTATATTTTAAAGCTTATTCAAAATAGGCTTTATAGTACTATCTACTACTATACTTAGACGTAATAACTGTGTCATTGAGTCATGTGCTATGAATCTACTTTACATTTTTACTCAAAAATCATCACACCGATTGAAGTGAAATTTCGCATGGGCATAACTCAGACGTTTGATTAACATATAGGACAATTAAAATGATCTATACCACTTAACCTAAAACACCACCCAAGGTCCACCCTGGATGACAGCCAGGATGGGGGTGACTTTGGGAGAGTAGAAATTTAATAATAGTACATCCTACCAGTGATAAGGGAACCGGGGGGAAGAGAAAGAAATCATTTACTGACCACTGAAATAAATTTGTCTTACTCTAGATGTATTTTACACCCTTTGATATTCTAGAATATAAAGCTGAAAGAGGGGCTTGATTCCTACTCCAAATAACTTCTAAAGGGATTTTTTTAAATCCATTAAAAATCACCCTAAATAGTTTATAAAGGCACCAATTTTTTTTTAATGTTGTAAGAAGACCACTTTAAATAACTTATGGCCATCCAAACTTGAAGAATTTTCTGGAGAAGCAGCATTTAAAATGGCTTGTGGAGGCATCCAAATCTCAAATTTTGTTGCATATATATATTGAAACGTTCTGGATTTACGGGTCCCTACGTTGTGCGCCAATTATGAGGTTCTAGAATATTACTGCCCCACGATGGGCGCCAATTGAAGTGTTCTGGTTCGTCGCATTGAGCGTCGATTGAAGTTACACCGTTTAATTAGCTGGTAATTGCCCCGTGGTCGAGCACTAATTAAATCGGTCCGGTTTTTTGATGTTGTGAGTTAATTGGTATTTATAGCCCCGTGATCGAGCGCCAGTTAAAGAATTATAATTAATACACACTTATTATTTTGACATGTTTTTTATTTCTGAATCTCTGTTTATTTAAGGAGAAAATAGATCATGTCGTCGAAATATATACGCGGCCTATTGTAGGGATCGCGGACAGAAGCTGTGCTAGTGACTATTGAGTAGTGAGTTCTGAGTAGCACTGCCCTTACATTGCACTATCCTTCGTATATATCCATTGCTCATGGAAGCTTCGAGAAGGTTTAGTTTAGAAAAACAAAATACAAGACAAAAACATCTGAGTGTCACTAGAAGCTTCGAGAGCCGGAAACTGACTCAAGTTACATTTTAAAATCTCTATTCGAACCTTCGAGAAGAGGAAGTTATTAATTAAAAACCTTAAATTGTCAACCTGACTTTACTAACGTCACGTGCGTGACGTCACTGATCAGTGGCTTTTACCTTCTTAGAAGAAGAAGTGCTTTAAGCGCCATTTAATATACTATATAATTTAAATAAAATTAAATACGTTTATAAAATTAGGACGATATTATTGTCAATGCTTTCACATACTTTTCAGGGGCAAATCAATTACATTACAATACCCCCCAAAGTGTATCTGAAAGTAGAGACCTAGTCGTATACTTTTTGATACGCTTTGCTAAAAAAAAAAAAAGAAAAGACGACATGATCATTTTTCGCACACCCTGTATAAAGTTTCACAAAATTTACAAAGTTACAGAAATTACAATATTTTGCATAAATTCCAATAATTTGGAACATTCTGTATAATGTCTCGCAAAATTTACAAAGTTGATAAATCATAATATTTTGGAACACCTGTATAATGTTGTTCTTGAATGATGATAATATTTGAAGTGTTAATCTCTTCTGTTAGTTTACATGAAGTATATATATATATATATATATTGAAGTTATATAAATCAAACATCAAAATATAAAATGTTAATCAAAAAGTTGAAATTAGATAAATCAAATATCAAGATATAAAATTGTTAAGTATAATTATAATTAATTGAAATAAAATAATCGAAGTTTATTATATATAAAAGAAAAATTGAATTTAATCATCATCACTAATAAAAAAGTTTTTTTTTACTGAAAAAACCAAAATTCGTTGCTATAACGTCCTTAAGATTGATTAAAATACATTAAACTTTTTAATAAAAAAATGTAATTTAATTGTCACTAATCAAAGTGTCTTTTAATCATATATTGTTTAAACACTTCGTTGCACTTTTTATTCATTTTTTATTGATCCTTCAGGGATCCAATTTTAATTATTAGTATTATTATGATGATCCTTCACGGATCCACTTTTACTATTATTATTATATTTACATACTTAACAAACACTCTTAATGCTACACATACTCTTAAAAGCCTGACGGCCAAATTCGCTATATGAGCCACTACTATAAAATACATTTACTGAATAATTAGCTTAAAGACACAAAAAAGAATTTACAAAATAAACCCAATTACTTAAAATAAAAATATTATTACATTGTTTCAGACAGAGAAAGGATAATAACAGAACATATGAATCACCTTACCAAAATCTTTATTTATGAGAATATCTAACCTCAAAACAATTTTTAAATTACTTGAAATATATAGTCGATAATCTTGGAATCATAAAGTACGTTTGGAATTAGTATGAAATCATATATCACACCATTATAAAATATTGAAAATTATTTTTCCCCTTCTTAATTGAATAATTAATTTCTCATTAGCGAAAATCTTTAACTGTCTCTCTCTATAGATTACAACCTTTTGAATGTTGCCTATTTGCCTTAGGCATTTAAAAAATGAAATTATAATAAAATCTTTTATAGTAGCCTAATTAGGTACAACACCCTAATTAGCTCTCATCTTTGTTAATACATTAGCATTATTACATCACGTAATCACAGAATACCCTTTTAAACTTCTTCACTATCTCCTCAATATCTTTAAACTTTAATCCAGAATTAACCATTGGACATTTATCACATATTATTTAGTGGAAAGCTTAGGCCTCTGCCTCATTTATTTGTACCTGACTCTTTTCTGCGTTATGCTAGCTCTATGTTTGTGAATACCTGCTACCTGAACTTTGGTGATCCCTTTGACTCACCACTTATAAAAGATGAAATTGTTCATAATGGCTTAATATATCTAAGTCCATGGCTTAATACACCTTAATTCCTTGACGCTGCTAAATGCCCTCGGCCATCCTTAAACTCATAACGACGATTAATCAATCTAGATCATGGCTTGCCCATAGCTAAGACCATATCTGAAAAAACCTTAACTCCACTTCCTTAACCTCAATGAAAAGACCTCAACTCCAATATCTAAAAAAATGCTTTTAAACAAGACTACTCGCCTCTTATTTCCACTCACCTTAACATACTGTAATAAGCACTCAAGTGCATATCTAAATTAATTTCTCTAGATATCTTAGATCTTACTCTTCAGCTTATCAGCCTACTCTGTGATTTCGTTACTATCTTAATAAATATCTTCTTAAACTCAATAAAATTTAATCAATAAAATTTAAAATGACCCCCCACTAAATATTAAAATCCTTATCTTTATTATAAAAAAATGCATCATTGATGAAATAATATATTTATTCAGATTTCCAAGATCGTCTATTAATTAATCAAACTTCTTAATTTTCCTCTTAAATTGAAATTATATAAATTTTTGTTAAAATTATATACCGGGTTTGACTCTAAGTCATAAAGAAATATTATTATTTTCCCTTCAAGTAACTGTCATTGTACTACTTCTCTCTTCTTTTGAACAATATATGTTTACCTTTAAATATAGTTTTTGAGTCGTAGAAAAATAACAAAAGATTTCGACAACTTGTTTTAAGGCATACATTTTAACAATAAAAACCTTTTACCTTTTTCAAAAAAAAAATTAGTTCCACTTCTCCGTAGTTATGGTCATTATTGGTTTCTTTACAATTGCTATCTATGTGTAAAATTTATGCTTTTAACATCTTACTACGTTTAAATAATAATAGTTACCCTTGTCTGTGTATGTCGTCTTAGCTTTGCGATGTAAGAATGACAATAGATGACCAGTTGTATTAAGTACTATGTAGGAATGACAATGAATGCATAGCATTTGTTTTACAACCCTCTCAATTTCACAAAAGAAGGATTAACTTACCCTTTTCAGTAACAAAAAGATTAGTGTCACTTTTGGTAGTTGCTGTCGTTTATGGTTTCTTTACCATTTCTATTTTGAGGTGTGTCACCCTCCTTACTAACATCAAAATATACGCAGTTTATGTGTTATAGAATTGGTGTTACTGTTTACTTACATCTCTATTTTAAACTTTTCTTACTATGGCTAAATAATTATAGTTACCCTTATTTTACTTATTTAAAATTTAAATCTTTAGTTAAACTATACTGATTTTTTACATTTATATAATCCGAAATTTAAAGTTATTTAATTGCCTCCTGGATCAAATATTTTTTGTGAGTCGTACTCATTTAAATTTGATGTCCCTGAAAATGGTGGTACATAATTAAAATTTGGAGGGTGATGTACTTGATTGGTTGTTAATCTGGGGTTACCTGCATTGTTATTTCTATTAGTTTGTCTATCACTAGAATTTATTTGCCTCGAAGGTCCTTGGTTCCTATCCTGTCGATACTCTGTACTAGGATGTGGATATTTTTTTTTGCTCTGGTATTGGATAATTATTTTGATATCTCTGCCTATCTTGTCCATTATTAATTTATCTTATTTGAGGGTTTGATGATTGCCTATGCCTATCAATATTATATCTGTTTGTTTGATCAATGATTTCTTTGTTTCGTTGATATCTATCGTCAAATGCCATTAATACTCTCTCTACTTCTTTGATGTTATGTTTATTTATACTAATTAGAACGTCTTGCACTGTAGTTGGAAAATGATTTATTAGAAGACCATTAATCTATCTTCTTCTACTGGGTATCGCAAATATTTCGCCTGTGTCACAAATTTATTGAAATATTCACTCATAGTACCATCCCTGTCGTTATATTTTCCATTGAAAATTAATTGTAGAAAATCATCCTGCATGTTTTGAGACCAATATTTTTCCAAAAATATTTCCCTAGCCTGCTCGTATGTCTCCCATTCACTCTCTATACTATCTGTCCAAGATTTTGCCTCATCTTCTAGGCCTGATAAAAATATCTCTATTTTGACTTTTTCGTTTATTCTTTCTCCTTTAAATACTCTTTCCACTTTATTTATGTATTGTATTGCTGAAATATTTCCTCTGTTTCCTTTAAAATTTGGAATAAGTGCTAATGACGTTTCTCTTAGTCCCTTAGCAAATAGGTTGGTAGTATCTTGTAAGTTACTAGATTTCCCTAGATTTGTTTGATTTTCAACCACAAACTTGGTAAATTTTTTATCTAGTTTTTCTACTGCCTTATTAACGATCCCGTCTATCTGTTCTTTAATTAAAATTTTATTCGTGTCTTGCTGAGAATCAAGTATTGATTTTACCTCATCCATTTCTTTTTTAGTGTGTTCTACCTGAAGGTCCAGATTCCCAACTTTAATTTCTATTTCCTTTAACCCTTTAACTGATTCTTGTTCTATTGTTTCTATTTTATTTTTATTAGCTGAAATCTGTTCCATTAATTTGGACTGTTCCTTCCTTAAGTTTTCTTGCTTTTCTACCAAAATCTTTTTTACATCTTCTCCTTCTAGTACTGTTTTATATACCTCATTTAACTGTACTGCTAAGTTTTTATGAACCTTCTCTAATTGTTCTATTTTTTGCTGTACATAACCAAATCTCTGCTCACAAAACTCCGTACTTAGCTCTATTTTAGCACTTAGTTCTTTATTGATTTGTTCAAGTTTAGTTTGATTTGTGTCTATTTTCTGATTAATTGCCTGGGTATTTGCATATATTATTTGATTAATTTCTTGTCTACTTGTATCTATTTCCTGTTTAACTGCATTTATTTCCTGTTTAACTGTATTTATTTCCTGTTTAGTTTCCTGGCTACTTTTATCTATTTTTTGATTAGTTGCATCTATTATTTCTTGTTTAGTTTCCTGGCTAGCTTTTTTACTATCCTCTGCCATTTGCTGTAACATTTTCATAATTTGGGTTAAGTCTACTATGGGTTGCTCAATATTTTGTTCCCTATTCTTTTCTCTTTCTTCCTCATCTACTATAACATTTCTTTCTTTTTCTGTCCTATCTCCTTCTCTCTCCCTCTGCAAATGACTCTCCAATGTCCTGTTCACTTTCTCTTATTTCCTCATCTGATTGTTCTAGATCTAACTTATTCCTAGGTCTATTTTCATTTTCTACCTATTCAGAATAGCTACTAGCGTCACTATTATCATTTGAATCTGCCATTTTCTAATTATTGTTCCTTAATTTAAATCATAAAAAAAATTTATACTGTTCCACCCCCAAAATGCACAAATGACATAAAATAATTCTTCACTAATTAATTTAAGTTTCTGTTGATGACTTATCTGTGATATCTTCTTTATACTCGTCTCCACCCCCACTCTTTTTGGTGATGGTACGCTGCTTCTCTCTGTCCTCGGCGCTGCTTCCTGCTTCCCCGACGCTGCTTCCTGCTTATCTCGGTCCCCGACGCTGTCCTCTGCTGCTTATCTCGGTCCTCGGCGCTGCTTCCTGCTTTATCTCGGTGCTGCTTCCTGCTTATCTCGGTTCTCGACGCTGTCCTCTGCTGCTTATCTCGGTGATTCACCTCTAATTACCTCGGGGAGGTATATCGTGCTGCCTCCATTGGTCCTCGGCGTTGCTCTGCTGCTTATCTCGGTCTTCGGCGTTGTCCTCTACTGCTTACCTCGGGGAGGTATCTCGTGCCTATAAGTTGGGAAGCCAATTGTGGTGGTCTTGAATTACGGGTCCCTACGTTGTGCGCCAATTGTGATGTTCTGGTTCGTCGCGTTGAGCTTCGATTGAAGTTACACCGTTTAATTAGCTGGTAATTGCCCCGTGGTCGAGCACGAATTAAATCGGTCCGGTTTTTGATGTTGTGAGTAAATTGGTATTTATAGCCCGTGATCGAGCGCCAATTAAAGAATTATAATTAATACACACTTATTATTTTGACATGTTTTTTTATTTCTGAATCTCAGTTTATTTAAGAGAAAATAGATCATGTCGAAATATATACGCGGCCTATTGTAGGGATTGCGGACAGAAGCTGTGCTAGTGACTAGTGAGTAGTGAGTTCTGAGCAGCACTGGACACCAAGTGCCCTTACATTGCACCATCCTTCGTATATATCCATTGCTCATGGAAGCTTCGAAAAGGGTTTAGTTTAGAAAAACAAAATACAAGACAAAAACATCTCAGTGTCACTAGAAGCTTCGAGAGCCGGAAACTGACTCAAGTTACATTTTAAAATCTCTATTCGAACCTTCGAGAAGAGGAAGTTGTTAATTAAAAACCTAAGTTGTCAACCTGACTTTACTAACGTCACGTGCGTGACGTCACTGATCAGTGGCTTTTACCTTCTTAGAAGAAGAAGTGCTTTAAGCGCCATTTAATATACTATATAATTTAAATAAAATTAAATACGTTTATAAAATTAGGACGATATTATTGTCAATGCTTTCACATACTTTTCAGGGCAAATCAATTACATAACAATTTATATATATATATATATATATATATAACTTCAAATAGCGTCTAGAAGTATCTAAATTTCAAAAAATTTCTGAGTGAGGCTCCCTAAGATAGCCTTAAAAGGAACCTATGTTTAAAAAATTTAATGAAGGGTAAACAATTTAAACAGCTTCTAGAAGCCTCAATGTGTAAAAAAAAAACTCTCAGAGTTATACAATTTTTAGACATTTATTGGACGGTCTGGGGTAAAGGGAGAAGGGCTAAGTTCTTATAACATTATTTTTTTACTGATATCCTACTTTCCCATGAAGAAATCCCCCCCACCTTAGCAGAGACTGTGAATACTTTATATTTATCTATGTTGAGTTGGCTGAGCATTGAGGTTGATTATTATTATTGCGTTTTACTATCCGTTCGGGTTGTACGCATTTACGCTAATGTGTAATGGTAGGGTGATTGTGAGATGAAATGGAGGACCTACAGTTTAACGTGGAATCCGAATCACACATTCACAAGTTGTGATTAATACACGTCTTGATAGAGGTGAAGGAAGGTTGGGCAATCAGATAAGCCTGTACCGGGACCGAGGATTGACCCCGACGCCAGCACAGAAATCTGACACCTTACACCTAGACCACCAGGTCACCTTTAATTAAGTTTGAATTTAGTGTATTTTTAATTTTCACATCACCGCGTTTTACTAGCGGTTCAGGCTATACGCATATATGATGGTTACTCGTAGGGGAGGAATGAGCAAGGAAGCATTTTAAAGGTAATCTACCAACATTTGAATGGAGGGAGGGTGGGGAACAATTTAGGAAAAAACAACCCTCATTAGACCCGATGTTCCCGTCCTCGGCAGTAATGTATATGATGAGAGTAGGGCCTTAGGCCATTCGGACACCGAAGTGGGTATTAATAAAATAAAATGCCGTATTACTTGTTCAATGAATTTTTAATGACCTTTAGTTTTATCTTTTTAAAATTTGCTTGTGAAAGTACTGTGGTGTTTTAAAAAGTGTAATTACAAACATAAATATATGGATTTTTCTTTGTGTTTAAGATTAAAATTATTTATATGGAAGAGGGAGTAGGGAGATGGCAAATTAAGGACCGCCCCGGGTGCCAATTACTTCAGGTCTGCACTGCACCACCCCCAACTCCACCGCCCACCATCCTTACATCCTGAGACATCTCACCAGAACCGCTGGGCTTGGGAGTCACCCTTTGACTAAGGGGGAAGCCACGGGATCAAGACTTTGAGCCCCCCAACATCCAACCCTCCCTACTGCCCCCAGACTAATATTTGGATTCAATATTCATTTAAACAGATTATTTTACTAACAAGGTTTATACTTTCAAAATCTCAATTAAATATTTATTGACCGAGCGCAGTGAGGTCTTGTTTCAACTTGTCAGATCCAAAATATTGTTAGGGAATGACTGATCATGTTTTGTGATGAAGGGTTTTCGATAACGCATATCGGATAGTGAATGACTTTTTATATTTATTATTTAATATCCCGTTGAGATTGTCATGGCCAGAATAAAACAGGTCCCTGGGACGTATGCAGCCCGTGGAGGTGGGTTGGTTATTTAAAATATATTCAGTCCAATTTCCACAGAAAGAGCCTCATCTGAGAGCTATAAAAGCTACTAGATCTACTTTCAAGTATTCATATGTCAAGTCATGTGATCTGCAGTTGCCACTTTTAATAGATACTATCAATACCTAAAAAATAACATCGATATAGTAAAATGTCATCAATGTTTGTTAGCTGCAAAAAGAAAAGTTTGTATTTTCTAAAAGGCCTTTTCTATTAAAATTGGATTGTAGTTTCCAACTTGTATCAGTTTTGAAATTAATCGCCCCGCATGGGCGTCGATTGAACACTACTACGGATTAATTCCCTGATATATAATGCTGTGAACGATGTTTAGGTTGTTTATAGCTCCGTGGTCGAGCGCCTATCATCACTGTACGGAAAAGACACCGTTTAACCAGCTGTCTATAGCTCCGTGGCAAGCACAAATTTAAATGGTAAAATTTAATTAAATTAAAGAAAGAGAACTTTTGATGGCTGTTTATTCACACACGGTTTATTTAAATGACATTTGTTAATTACTTATACAACTCCAATTAAATGGTTTATATCAATGCAGGCTTGTGATAATAATGTAAATTATTGTATTCTGTGTTAGTCTCTGACTGGCGTTGCTTTGTGTGCATATTGTGCGTGTGGCTTGTCTTGGCTGCTTGGGGCTGTGTATGGCTTGTGCGTGGGGGCCCTAAAACATACCCCACAAACAGTTTATATATGACATACCCCTTGCCTCTTGCTCCCCTCGTCAACAGTGTAAAAACTAACTAATAGAAAAGTCCTGGCGACAAGTGTTGTGAAGGCTAGTTTCTTATTGGTATAGGGAATTGGCGTCCTTTGCCAAATCCCGCGGATTGTTTTTTTAAACAGAAATAGCGGATTTTGTTCTTTTAACAGGAAATATTGTATAAAAAATGTATTTTTTTGGTGAAATCCTTTGCCCATTATTTCTAAAATGCACGTGTTTCTTCGTGGATAATCATAAAAGGATAGTCAAACATATATTTTTTTAAAAAAAATGCCCTTCATCCATGACTATTTACATAATTTAGAGTAATCCAAACCAATATCATTACGAACTGAGAAACTACATGATTTAAATTGCAATTAAACAGGAACATTTTATATTGAATAGCCTATTTAGATTTAATTCTTAGAATTTAAAAAGTTCCTTTAATGTTCCTTTTAAAACTTTAAGCTCTCTTATCTGATTATTATAAGCAATAACTGCATTAATTCTGGTTTAGACCTTTCCCAGTTAAAAGAATATTTGGTAATGGTAATGTGAATAGCTTTAAACGATGTATAGTACAATTTAAAGCATTGAGATTATTAAATTAAATAGAGATAAAACTATTGAACTATGTCAACTGGAGCTCATGTCTGAAAACTTGATTAAAGCAAGCTGGGCGAGATGTCGTATAGTGCTGATTTTTTATTTTTCCAATTTCTGGCTTTAAAGTTTTGATAGAGAGAAACAATTGGATAAAGATTTTTGGCAGTCATTCAAATACCGCCGTCCTAGTTTGGAGCATTTTTTTTTTTTTTTGCTTCTTCATCAGATAAGTTCAGGAAGGTGTTGGTGTGAGAAAGAAATAGAAACAAGTCACAAATTCATAGCACTAATTTGTTAATTTTTTTCGGTGTTTATTGCCTCTTGTGGTATATTTGTGTTGTAAAGGGGCCGGGGACCTTTTAGTTAAGGGGCCGGATGCATCTGTATCGCATGCATTGCCGTAATTACGCCACTGGTAAGGGGGCGTGAATGTAATCGTTTTTTAGTTTATGTTTTAAAAAAAATGGTTTAAAATAAATTTGTCTACTCCCCGAGAAGTGCTTTCATATGTTGATATTCCACTAGATGAGATTGAAATTAGTTTTTGGGAGGAGGGCGGTGGGTTGATAATTTTCCCCTAAAATTTCCAAATGCTTTTTTGATGGAAAGTCATGATTGTGTAGATATAAGAAGAATGGGTACTTAGTGTTGGTTTTTATGTGGATTTTTTTTATACACCTTGTGTTATGTGGTTCATTTTTTTTTAAATTTTAATTAATTATCCGATGTTTAAATCAGTGCGAGTTTCAGCTCCCCCGGGCCGTAAAAAGATAGGTGGTAAAAATTTAAATTGTGAATTGTTAACCCGAAAATATTCATCTGTTAGATATGTCAGTAGAGTACCCGTAAAAAACGCGATCCAGCACAACGACGTGCTATTGCTTAATATGGGGGTAGTTGGGGGAGACCGGGGGCCAATACTAAATTTAAATCATGGTGAGGGGGGTGGGTAGAGATGCTGTGGATTTGTCGTAGTATATGTTAAAAAAAATATCGCTTAAAAAAAATTTATTAAAGAATTGTCCCTTCCAAACCCAGTTTAGAGGAAACACACCCAACTTTAGTCAAAAATTCTTTCGATGTAAAAATTTTGGGGGGGGGGGGTTTTTTCAAAAATTTTTGTTTGGGTTACTTTTTTTTTTATGTTGCTAGATGGGTTTTCGGTGGGGTTTAACGCGGATAAACCCCGAGTCAATAATATTTTTTTAAGGGGGATTCATGATTGCGTTTGTATTTTTTATACTTGTGGCGCGCTTCATCTTCACTTGTTTGTAAATGATACTTAGTATTTTTACAAGTTGGGACTCATTATAACAAGTTGCACGTATTTTGGGGTAGATTATTGTATTATATTTAAATAAAATTAGGTTTCATTTAGGTTTATAGGTTTAACGGTGGTTTACGAAACATTTATAAAAATTCAAATAAATGTTAAAATTAAATTTTCCATTGTTACTTTGGTGTAGAATTAAACGGCAATTGTTGAGACTTATATTTTTATTTTGTGTCTATTTTACAGAATACATTTTTTAAATATCAGTGGCGGTGTCACTTTGAAGTGAGGGGGCAGCTGTTTAATTAAAAAATTATTTTGAATAATATATTTTAAAAAAAGACACAAATTTCGGAATATGTTTTGCTAAATATTTTTTAGTTAAACTCAAAAATTAATATCACAAACAACATGGAAAAAATAAAAAATAAAAAAAATTTCCCCCCAAAGGGTGGATGATTGTAAAACTCTGCAACTGTTGTAATTTGATAAAATATGGGAAAATTATTTTTTTTCATATGTTCCATACTAATAAATTTCAATTCTTTTTGTAAAGATTTAATTTGCAATATTGTTGTTTTAAAGCGTGAATTGAACATTTATTAAGCCTAGTTACAAAAATATTAAAAATATATAAAATAAACTTTATCCTAAAAAAACCCTACAAAAAATTTATTTAAACGCATACCCCAACATCCTCAAGATGCGGGAGCAGCAGGAGTTTGACCCCAATTATTGCGGGTTTCCCGCTATACACTTTTAAAGCTTTAAACCTTAGGGCGCGTAAGGGAGTGCGCTTCAAAAGAAGAATAAGCATGGGTGATGGCGTTTAGGGGTGAGGTGTCGAACTTCTGTGCGGGGTCCGGGTTCAATCCTCGGTCCGGCACAGATTTATCTGATTACCAACCCTTCCTTACCTCTGACAAGACATCTTGTGAATGTGGGGAATGCCAGGCCTCCACCGGGGTTCGGATTCCACGTTAAACTGTAGGTCCCCCCATTCATCTCACAATCACCCTACCATTACACATTGCGTAAGTGCGTAAAAACCCGAACGGGTAGTAAGACGCGGTGCTAATAATAATAATAATAATAATAATATAATAATAAATAATAATAATAATAATAATAAAATAATAAGCAATGCTAGCTAGCTAGTATAGCGGGAGGAGAACAATTGGTTAAGGGGAGGGAAGGTTTGGTCTCACAAGTCAGGCGCTGACCGTCACGCGCCTGGCTGCATGCCTTTTTAAAAAAACATTGCCTGCTATTACTTAAACCAAAAAACATATTTTTTTTGAAAATATTATGGCAAGATAAAATTGTCGTGAGAGTTGGGGGCGTGCGCCTCCGCACCTTAGGACCCTGATATAAAATAAAAAAGTAAATTTTATGGGTTCGCAATATCATATGTACAATTTGAAAATAATTGCTATCTTATGTATTATTATTAAAATTGGGCTTTTTGGATTTGCATTCGCTTGTCAGTGGTCAGTTTAAATTTAGAATCTAGAGTTTAACTTTAACTATTTCCCCTTTGGGGGCTTTATATGTTATGTATATTTAGGATGGCTAAGTTTGAATCATCTTGGATTGATGTTTATTGTCAGACTACAGATTGGCTCTCCATGCCATTTTTTAAAATATATGATGTATCTTCATTACCTTTATATTTGAGTAAAATTCAAATAAAACTATGTTTTCTTTTGTGATCCCTTGGTTGTTCTTTACGCACGCTTCCTGATTATTTTGAGGGTGTCACAGTGCGTATAACCCGAACGGGTAGTAAGACGCGGTGCTAATAATAATATAATTATTAATAATAATATTATTATTAATATTCATTGTGAGTATTAATGTTTTCAAGCGGGTATCTTTGGAGTACTTGAAGTGACAAATAACTGCGTGCACATGGTTACGGCTAAAATTTCTATATAGGATTGTTAACTTATGTGTGATTTTTGAAGATTCGAAATATTATGAAAAAAGTCTATAGTGATTTTGTTCGAAATGTTTATCTGAAGAGTGTTTGGCATGAACATGACAAATAAAGCTGTACACTTGTCTTTTTAGTATGGAAATTCATTTAGTAGTGTACCAAAACATATTTATTTCAATAATTGAATGTTAAAAAAAATGGCTTTTAGCTATTTGGGTTCAAAATCTGTTGTCTGTTTAGTTGTTTTCATTATAAAAAGTTATATCTATTTTATTTAAAAAATTAATAGTAGTTAGGCCTAACTAATTACTTATTTTTTTATACATTATTTAAAATAGCTATAACTATTTTGTACAAAATTGGCATCAGGGAGAATATTTTATCTTATCAATAATAATTTACCGTATCTTCTTCATCAATACTAAATAAATTAATTTAAGCGTAAATTACTTACAACCAATTATAAAAAATGTATTTATTTTGGAATTTATCTTAAATATTGAATTAAAAATGGGAATCTGGATATAGTTTGTTCATGATAAATAAAAAATATTTATACTTTTACAAATAAGAACTAATCCAAGGGCAATTTTTAAACAACTATTTTTGAGAATTTGAGTTTTGTTAAATATATTTGAATAATTTGGTTAAACATTTATGTGTAAAAAGTGTTTATTGTGATTAATAAGATGTTGTTTATTTTATTGAGGAAATATTATTTAAGGATAGTTTACTCAAATCCCATTTTCAAAATTATCTTTGAGGCTATAATATAAAATATAGAAAGTTGGTGCAATTGTGTAATATAATTTATTTTTATATAAATTGATTTTATTGACTATGAAAATTTACCATTTTAGACTGAATGACCTTACTTACAATTTATTTATCAGTGGTTATTAGAAGGTTAAAAGTGTAGTTATTATCATCTGCTAAGTATTAAAAGCTTCTTGAGCGGATATAATCAATCGGTTCAGAAAGTGCACGTTAAATAGCCCAAATAAAATAAAATAAATTAATACATTTCTAGCCACCCGTAATTTCTCGCTCTTTTTTCTCATATAAGGATATATATATATATATATATATATATATATAAAAGAGAGAGAGAGAGAGAGAGAGAAATCACACACGGAAAGAGGTGTGTGCCAATGAAGTTTGAGGAGAATGGTATGGGGGCAGCTAGGTCTAATGTTTTCAAAATCCCATCAATTTTATTTTCAAAAAATTTCGTTTATCTGTGCACATTCATACAAATTGTTAAATTTTTTACGGTTTCAATTTTTCAACTTTTTACTGTAATATTCAAGTTGAAGAAATTAAATATCGATAGGTGTCGTTAAGTGCTATAAATCTGAGCCTTTTAAGTCTAAAACATTCACCTAGTAATTTACTTAATTAGTGGGGGCAGGTGGTCGTGGCCTATATGTCAAGTACATCTACTTTTATTTTCCGATGACGGGAAGTAAGAGGGTCGAATTACAACCGGATATAACGAGAGTGGTTTTTCTTAAATGTTTCCTAAGCTCTCTTCACGCAAACGTGGATGCATTTTTTATAAATTCTATCTTTATCGTCCCTACCCATTTGAGCAAGCCTATATATAACCCAAAAGGATAGAAAAACGGGTAAAGCCTCCTTATACTTTTTCAGAAATTTGGATACATTTAGACCCATAAATATAGGTTGTAACACGAATAAATGTGAGATTTTTTGTTATATCTAAATCATTAGGAATGAACAACTTTTTTCCGCAACATAGCGTAAGGTTTCAAACTTGTTTGACCATGTTTGCTGGTGTTTGGTGGCTAATTTGGGGTTCGAATCCCGATTGGTTGTTCTAGGGTGTTTTTTTATAAATGATTTCCCACCCTCCTGTAGCGTAAACACGAATACATTAACCTTAAAAAAAACTTATACCCTGTAATAATTAAAAGAGCTAGCCGATAAGTAAGGTTTGTACGCCACGTTAAGGTGACATTATTATAATAATTAAAAGGGATGCTGTATTATTTTATTAATTAAAAGTTTTGGTATTTTATAGTTTTTTATTTTTATTTTAAATGGATAAACTGTTTTTTGTGCTAGATATCACATACATTGTATATTTTAATAAAAGCCCGACTATTACGTTATATGAATCCCAGATATACGTTCTCGTCAGGAAGGAAAGATCACCAGTCAGGAAATG
Source organism: Timema cristinae (assembly GCA_039000515.1). NCBI lineage: Eukaryota > Metazoa > Arthropoda > Insecta > Phasmatodea > Timematidae > Timema > Timema cristinae. The sequence continues at coordinate 35,292,725 of JBCFYV010009882.1, forward strand.
CGTACCCTTAAGAGGTATATCTAGAAACATTCCCTTCTCGAATCTTCCTAAAAGGAAAGGGGGTGCGGTTATCCAGGTGGGTCTCTGTCCACGAAAAGTGCGTTGTCTCTTTTAACAGAGACGTAGGAGGATTTCACCACACCTTGCAACTTGACAACTTAACACAAATAAATCTTACTACCCGCTCGAAGTTATAATACCGTAATTTTTAATATAGATTTGAATAATAAATTATTGATATATATATATATATAAGTTCATATCATTACAACCTTTCCCTTTGTGCATTTTTTTCAACGCGTACCCATTCAGGTTATTTAGTCTTATGAATTAGGGTTGATGAAGGTTCAATTTAGAGTAAATGTACCCACATTTACGTATAGGATGAGAGGGAAACCATTTTAGGAAAAAACACATTCTGTACACCCGACCTCATCATCGGGAGTCCAATCAATTAGACCATTCGACCATCGACAACGGGTTTTCTGAAAATAATTTTGTGAAGAACACAGATGGGTCATGAGACACGGTTTAAGAAAACAATTACTTTTCAATTTTACAACTATACCTTTATATTAAATATTATATTATCCCAAATGGTTTACTAACGTGTTTGCTAATTTCAAATTTGAATTTTGAAACACTCATTTCACCAGCACCTTTCTAAATAGTAAATATTTTAAACTTATTTTTTAGTTTGTTTTTGAAGTTAATCCTTCTATATTTGTGTCAAAATTCAATTTTACGCTTACCAAAATATTTTTTTCTTATTACTTAACTACCCCCACCCTCCTCTACCTCTCCTTCCCAATTTATCATTTTAAATCTTAAGTCTTTTATTGTTATTTGGAGTGATCTTTATACCATTTTCCCGAATTTCATTTTTCTACCACACTCAGAAGTAGTTATTTACTATTAGTTTGAATTTTGTAAACCCCCCACCCGCTTTTCACCAATTCACTCTTATAAATCTCAAAATTTAAGATTTATTTTATCTCGAGATATCTCTCCACCTGTCTGCCAAATTTTTATTTTATACCAAATCTACAAAGTTTTTATTTTACTTAATTTTAGGCGCCCCCCTCACCCTCCATTTTGAAGTTTACCAATTTTAGATTTTTCCTGTTTATGGGGAAATCCCGTTAACTCTCTTCAAAGAAAAATTTCGTCTCCACGTCCAAGGGTTGAGGAAATATTATGATGAGTGAATCAATGATTACCACACCTTTCTGCCTCTCTTGGCCCTCTAGAGCTAGGGATGAAATTGGAAAAACCCTCAAAATCACTCACCTAATTCTAGAAAGAAATCTTCATTTTAAATTTCAAAGCTCTATGTCAACTGGCTCATACTACTATACTACGGCAGTGAATTTGAAAAACTCTCAATCCTCCTTTTTCACACATCACATTTCGCAAAACCGGTCTTATCTCTTCCCTAGAGCCTAAAAATAACTTTCACACACAATTTCAGGTTTTCAGGTCCAGGGTTTGCAGAAGTAAGGTGATAAGTAGTTTTGCCATTTATATATACAAATTTCAGAGAGATGGAAGAGGGTTAACCCCTTATACAACCATCATAAACCCGGTCATTTTGTGCATACTATTTAATTTTAAATAAATAAAGGTCTAAAACAATTTTAATTGATGTAAAATAGTGAGAAATTGTATAAAATAATATTTTTAATTCTCTTTAGCACCGCGTCTTACTATCTGATCGAGGGTTATACGCTTAATTAACTAATTACTCTATTGTGTTAGGGATTAGGAAAGTTGAATTTAGAGGAAGCTACCCTTATTTGGATGGAGTGAGAGTGGAAAACCATTTAGTAATAACCTCAGTACATGCAACGAGGATCGAACCTCAATATCCCCGTCCTCGGTTGGCCTATCTAATATGAGAGGGGACAATAAATATGTAAAAAGTCTGAGCAAACTTATTTCTGCCATCTCTATTAAAGATATAAATTCAAATTATCCTCTCCATAGAGAACACAATTATAGAGCAACTAAAAGGGAATATGGTAATATTCACATGATAAATTGCTTTCGTGTGGAAACCTCCCCTCAATAACACTAGCAAGTACTCGAACCCAAGTTTCGAGATCCCAGGAAATAACCAAACACGCCAGTCGAACACAGTGCACGGATTAAATTGAGTCGATGTGTTATCATGAACTATAATACATTTTCAGTTGTGTGTTCTTGTGACGAATCAATATATTTACATATATACATTTTTATAGGTCTATTCATGGGTGCAGAATACGGGGTGACTGGAGGGAAGCACCCCCCCAACCCAAACATAATAATGCATATTTCAAATCAAGCTACTAGTAGAACCGGGGTGGATGAGAGGCAATACATTTATGTTAATATTCTCATTGAAGCCCATCAATCAATTAAATCACATACCGTAGTCTTGTAAAAATACTTCTTTGGTCGTCTATAAGGCTTAATCATTTTAATGGATTAGTGCAATCTTCTTTTCAATTGCGATTTTTGTATTTGACTGATACATAAATATTAAGTCTAAGGAAGTCATAAAACTAGATAATCTATGCCTTGAACGTTTCTATAAATAATTCAGATGACCCTATTTTAGTGAGTTTTTTGTGTTAGAAAATTAGTAAGGATCTTGAGCTTTATTTCTATGTCAAAATGTTCCTTTGAAACATAAAAAAAATCATTTGAAAAAAAAGATAACTTCGTAAATAAAATGTAAGCCCAACGTATTTCAAAGTAGCATCTGGGTTTTCTGACTTTGAGCTTATTATCTGACCTTATTAAGCTTTGTCATGAAACAAACACATCACTATCTTTATTCAAAAGGAACTTTTAAAGGCTTTTATTTTGCCAAACTTCCACTTAGTCAACACGAATGAGGAAAAGAAAGGTAATTCACAAATATTTCTTCATTCCTTGTAATTCCTTGGACAACAAAGAACAACACCGCATCCTGCTGGACTTTCTTTTAAAGCGCGTCTCAGTACCTTTTCGGATTATAAGCATAATGAATACCGCTAAATTGGCCGAATGGTCTAAGGCAGAGGTGCACGGCCCACGAAAATGGATTCTATCCTGGCCGCGTACGATGACAACAACGTTAACTTTATTTTAGGGGTTTGAATGTTGTATCGAGCGAGAATACTATACTCTTGTATCAGCTCTTAAGATGTCCATCAGGATAAAACGAACGATCAGGATCAAGTCTTCATAACCAGAGGGTATATATTAGTCTTAACTCCTTACATCTTCTATTGTTTTCTTGTAAATACTATGATTACATTTAATATACCATAGACATCTCGTTCCCATCAATATACACGTTTTAAACCCAGCACTTTGTTTGTCAGAAACCCACTAATTTTTTACTTCGTGTCGATGGCATATAAATAATTAAATAAAAGTCTTTATCCTTCTTTTCATAATTAATTTATCAAATGAATTAAAAACTATTTAAACACTTTAAAGAAATACCGAAGCTCTTCAGAGTAGTCCAGAAATGAATGGACAATAATTATGTGTGTCGTTGACTGAACAACAAGACTGTATGTATACAATATATATAGGAACACTAACTTTTATTTAATGATTGTATATTTATATTATATATTTTACATCTCTCGTTTTTATGTCAAAAACAAATTATAGGGAGCAGCCAAAGGAGAGGAAATGTGTCCTCCGGTCCGTTTATAATCTAAGTTGGGACGCCTGGTACAAAGGCGTCACTATGGTGTCATACTGGCCTGCTGATGGTGGCCAGATTAGGGTTTGATCCTATTCGGGTCTACTGATTGTGGTTTTTCCTAAATGGTTTCCCACTCTCCTTCACGCAAATGTGGGTGTATTACATCTAAAATGCTTCCTTTATCCCTACCCCATTATAATAATTATCATATTATATATATATATATATATATATATATATATATGAACCTGAACAGATAGTAAGACAAGATGATAAAACAAAATTGTAACGAACCAATCACGCACATATGCTAGGGACGAGGAAGATGGAATTTATTGAAAGTATACCTGTATTATTGTAAAGTGATTGTGGAAAAACAATCGATGAAAACCATTTTAGTACACCCTACCGGATTCTTACCCCAATTTCCTGGGGTCGGTAGTCCAGTCTATTGCGAGAAGAGACCTTAGAGATAGGCTTGCCAACTGTACAACATGAATTCCGGGAGATCGAAACCGAATGATATATATATTGTTTTAAGTCAAAAATAAGTTTCTCTTGAGCAACTAAGGCTAGAATATTTTTAACAATACTGCTAGCAATTAGTTATTTCCCCTCGGATTTTGTTGTTGTTGAGATATTAGAGTCATTGAATATAAAACTAGCCAATTTATTAGAGCACCTTTCCTCTGAGTTAGTAATTAAGTCATCTTTTTGGATTAGGTTTTTTAAATGACGTAACAACGGTGAACTTTTTACTCAGTTGTGCAAAAGACTTATATTTTGTCGAAGACGCATGAATATTTATTGCTTTGATTTCTTCAAATTTGTAAGGGGGTGACCCCCCTTACCCCACTTCTACTTAAATATGGTCCTTGCACACAGGTGGGCAAACTTTTCTCCCCGGGGCTATATGCACATCTCTTAATTTCTCTAGTGGTCAACGTGACAACAATCTAAATTTACTTTGATAATAAACTTGATATTCACACAAAAAAACATTTATTATTAACATAATTATATAACTTTGGTACACAAAAAAGTATCAAATAAAATTAATATTTCTAGCAAATAAAATTTATATGTCATGAATCATTTTGGTTCTTAGCCTACCTAAATGTTGTTTAGTAGCTACTAAAACGGTTATCGTTAACTGGATGTATGCAGTTGTAAACTTCTGGAATTACGTGTCCCTACGTTGTGCGCCAATTATGTTGTTCTGATATTTTACTGCCCGATGGACGCCAAAAGAAGAATTATATTAATAAACCTTATCATTTTGACATGTTTTTTTATTTCTGATATTGTTATTTAATGTGAAAATAGATCATGTTGAAAAATAATACGCGGCCTATTGTATGAGCGCGGACAGGTGTTGCTGGACGCCAAGCGCCCAAGTGAGTTTGGACACCAACTGCCTTTACTTGCACCATTCTTTGTATATATCCTTGCTCATGGAAGCTTCGAGAAGGTTTAGTTTAGAAAACAAAATACAAGACAAAAACATCTCGGTCTTACTAGAAGCTTCGAGAGCCGGAAAATGACTCAATTTACATTTAAAAATCTCTATTCGAACCTTCGAGAAGAGGAAGTATTATTTTGAAATATTATATTGTCAAACTGACTTGACTGGTGTCACGTGCGTGACGTCATGTCAGTGGCTTTTGCTTCTTAGAAGAAGAAGTGCTTTAAGCGCCATTTAATATATTACATAATTTAAATGAAATTAAATACGTTTATAAAATTAGGACGATATTATTGTCAATGCTTTCACATACTTTTCAGGGGCAATCAATTACATTACAATACCCCCCAAAGTGTATCTGAAAGTAGAGACTTAGTCGTTACTTTTTGATACGCTTTGCTAAAAAAAATAAAAGACGAGAAAAGACGACATGATCATTTTCGCACACCCCTGTATAAATTTCACAAATACAATATTTTGAAACACCTGTATAAAATTTCACATAATTGGATAAATTTCAAATAATTTGGAAACACACGAATAATGTTGTTCTTGAATGATAATAATATTTGAAGTGGTGTTCTCCGACTGTTAGTTTACATTAAGTGTATAATATATATATAATATATTATATTATATTATATATATATATATATTATATATATATATATGTATATATATTAATATTGAAATTATTTAAATCAAACATTAAAATATAAAATGTTAATAAAAAAGTTGAAATTAGATAAATCAAATATCAAGATATAAAATTGTTAAGTATAATTACAATTAATTGAAATAAAATAATCTAAGTTTATTATATAAAAATTTGAATTTAATCAATACTAATCAAAGTTTTTTTTAAACAAAATTCGTTGCTATAACGTCCTTAAGATTGATTAAAATACATTAAACTTTTTAATAAAAAATGTAATTAATTTGTCACTAATAAAAGTGTCTTAATCATTTATTGTTTTAAACACTTCTTTGCACTTTTTATTCATTTTTATTGATCCTTCACGGATCCACTTTTAATTTATTAGTATTTAATGACGATCCTTTACGGATCCACTTTTATATTATTATTATTATATTGATATATTAACAAACACTTTATGCTACACATACTCTTAAAAGCCTGACGGCCAATTCGCTATATGAGCATCACTTGAAATACATTTACTGAATACTTAGCTTAAAAAACACAAAAAAGAATTTACAAAATAAACCCAATTACTTAAAATAAAAATATAATTAAATTGTTTCGGGAAGAGAAAGGATATAATAATAATAATAAAAAAAACATCTGTAATCATCTTACCAAAATTTTACTTATTCATGGGATACCTACTTAAAACAAATTTAAAATACTTGAAATATATAGACGATAATCTTGGAATCATAAAGTACGTTTAAAATTAGTATGAATCATATATTATACCATTTAAAATATTGAAAATTATTTTTTTCCCCTTCTTAATTGAATAATGAATTTCACATTAGTGAAAAAAATCTTTACCTGCATCTTTCTGTTGATTACAATCTTTTGACTATTGCTGTTTGCCTTAGGTGTTTAAAAAAATGAAATTATAATAAAATCTTTTATAGTAGCCTAATTAGATCTAACACCCTAATTAGCTCTATCTTGTTAATACATCATTATTACATCCGTAATCACAGAATACCCTTTTCAACTTCTTCATGTCTCCTCAATATCTTTAAACTTTAATCCAGAATTAACCATTGGACAATTATCACAATATTATTTAGTGGAAAGCTTGGCGTTTGCCTCATTTATTATAACTGACTCTTTGTTGCGTTGTACTAGCTCTATGTTTGTGAATACCTGCTACTGAACTTGGTGATCCCTTTGACTCACCACTTATAAAAAATGAAATTATTATCATGGTAATATATCTAAGTCCATGGCTTAATACATCTTAACCTCACTCAATAAACCTCTAAAAACCTCACTCAATCCTCATCAACGCTGCTGATGCCCTCGGGCACATCCTTAAAACTCATAACGACGATTGCATAATCTAGATCATGGCTTGCCCATAGCTAAGACCATATCTGAAAAAAAACCTCAATCCACTTTTCAACCTATATACCTCAATGAAAAGACTCAACTTAACTATCTGAAAAAAAAAAAAATGCTTTTAAACAGACTACTCGGCTCTTATTTCCATCACCTTAACATACTGTAATAAGCACTCAAGTGCATATCTAAATTAATTTTCTAGATATCTTAGATCTTACTCTTCAGCTTATTATCTTTACTCTGTGATTTCGTTACTATATGAATCAAAATCGTTGAATTTATTGCCATTTAATTAATTGAATTAAAATAACCCCCCACTAAATATTAAATCCTTATCTTGATTATAAAAAATGCATCATTGATGAAATAATATATTTATTCAGATTTCCAAGATTGTCTATTAATTAATAAAACTTCCTAACTTTTTTCTTAAATTGAAATATATAAATTTTTTAAACTCAAAATTGCCCTGTTTAGCACAATTTTATTCAAATTTTACTTAAACAATAGTTTACAATTAACAAAAAAATATGACCTCTTAGAATTAGTAAACACCTAATCACTCTCGCGTGTTTACAGGCTTTCACGCACCTCCAGCTGACAAACTTATCCAAGCCCTCCTAACCTTCAATCCGATGTTAATCCCTTGCATGCTTCTAAGGGTCCATGCCCCTTTCAGCTGACAAAATAATCCATGCCCTCACCTAACCTTCTATCCGATGTTATCCTTGCATGCTTCTAAGGGTCCATGCCCCCTCCTTATCTGTTCTCCTATTTTGATTTATACAACTTTCTAAAATTATGCTAAGTCCAAATGTTATTAATCTAAATTGATAAGAATTTATATTTTTATGCTTATTATTTTATACTATAATGTACCGGGTTTGACTAAGTCAAAGAGTCAAAGAAAATATTATTATTTTCTCTTCAAGTAACTGTCATTGTACTACTTCCTCTCTTCTTTTGAACAATATATGTTTATCTTTAACTTGTTTTTTGGGTAGAAAATAACAAAAGAATTCAACAACTTGTTTAGTTATACATTTTAACAATAAAAACCTTTTACCTTTTCAAAAAAAAGTTTAGGGTCGCTTCTCCGTAGTTATGGTCAATAATGGTTTCTTCTAAATTTCTATTTATGTGTAAAATTTTGCTTTTAACATCTTACTACGTTTAAATAATAATAGTTATCCTTGTCTGTGTGTGTCGTCTTAGCTTTGCGATGTAGAATGGACAATAGATGACCTACACCTGTATTAAGTGCGACGTAGGAATGACAATGAATGTTTAGAATGTTTTACAACCCTCTCAATTTTACAAAGAAGTTTAACTTCCTTTTCAGAAACTAAAAGATTAGTGTCACTTTTGTAGTTGCTGTCTTTACTGGCATGTTTACAAATTCATTTTGAGGTGTGTCACCTTCCTTACTAACTTCAAAATAACACTAGTTTATGTGTTATAGAATTGGTGTTTCTGTTTACTTACATCTCTATTTTTAAACTTTTCTTACTACGACTAAATGATTATAGTTACCCTTATTTTACTTATTTAAAATTTAAATCTTTAGTTAAACTGCAAATTTTTTACATTTTTATAATCCGAAATTTAAAGTTTTATTTAATTGCCTCCTGGATCAAATATTTTTTGTGAGTCGTACTCATTTAAATATGATGTCCCTGAAAATGGTGGTACATAATTAAAATTTGAAGGGTGATGTACTTGATTGGTTGTCAATCTGGGGTTACCTGCATTGTAATTTCTATTAGTTTGTCGATCCTCGAATTTATTTGCCTCGGAGGTCCTTGGTTCCTATCCTGTCGATATTCTATTCTAGGATGTGGATATTTCTATTTGCTCTGGTATTGGATAATTATTTTGATATCTCTGCCTATCTTGTCCATTATTAATTTCTTTGAATTGAGGGTTTGTTGATTGCCTATGCCTATCAATATTATATCTGTTTGTCTGATCATTGATTTTTTTGTTTCTTTGATATCTATCGTCAAATGCTTAATACTCTCTCTACTTCTTTGATGTTCTGTTTATTTATGCTAATGAGAACGTCTTGTACTGGAGTTTGGAAAATGATTCATTAGAAGACCTATCAATCTATCCTCTACTACTGGTATCGCAAATATTTCGCTTGTGTCACAAATTTATTGAAATATTCATCATAGTACCATCTTTATCGTTATATTTTCCATTAAAAATTAATTGTAGAAAATCATCCTGCATATTTTGAGACCAATATTTTTCCAAAAATATTTCCCTAGCCTGCTCGTATGTCTCCCATTCACTCTCTATACTATCTGTCCAGGATTTCGCCTCATCTTCTAAGCCTGATAAAAATATCTCTATTTTGACTTTTTCATTTATTCTTTCTCCTTTAAATACTCTTTCTACTTTATTTTTATATTGTACTGCTGAAATGATTCCTCTCTTTCCTTTAAATTTTGGAATAAGTGCTAATGACGTTTCTCTTAGTCCCTTAGCAAATAAGTTGGTAGTATCGTGTAAGTTACTAGATTCCCCTAGATTTGTTTGATTTTCAACCACAAAACGGTTAGTTTTTTATCTAGTTTCTCTACTGCCTTATTTACGATCCATCTATCTGTTCTTTAATTAAAATTTTATTTGTGTCTTGCTGAGAATCAAGTACTGATTTTACCTCATTTATTTCCTTTTCATTGTGTTTCTACCTGAAGGTCCAGATTCCCAACTTTAATTTCTACTTCCTTTAACCCTTTAAACTGATTCTAGTTCTATTGTTTCTATTTTATTTTTATTAGCTGAAATCTGTTCCATTAACTTGAACCTGTCCTTTCCTTAAGTTTTCATGCTTTTCAATCAAATCTGTTTTACTTTTTCCTGTTCTATCACTTTTGTGTCTACCTCATTTAACTGTACTGCTAAGTTTGATGAAACCGTCTCTAATTGGTCTATTTTTTGCTCTACATAACCAAATCTCTGATCACAAACCTCCTTACTTAACTCTATTTGAGCACTTAGTTCTTTATTGATTTGTTCAAGTTTAGTCTGATTTGTATCTATTTTCTGATTAATTGCCTGGTATTTGCATATATTATTTGATTAATTTCGTGTCTACTTGTATCTATTTTCTGTTTAGTTGCATCTATTATTTCGTGTTTAGTTTCCTGGCTACTTTTTTTTATTTCCTGTCTAGTTTCCTCATTACTCGCTACCATTTGCTGTAACATTTTCTGATTACTTTCTTAACATTTTCATAAGTTGATTTAAATCTATATAGGTTGCCCCATTGTTTTCTTCCTTATTCTTTTCTATTCTTCCTCTTCTACTATAACATTTCTTTCTTTTTCTGTCCTATCTCCTTCTCTCTCTCCCTCTGCAAATGACTCTTCATTGTCCTGTTCACTTTCTCTTATTTCCTTATCTGATTGTTCTAGACCTAACTGATTCTAGGTCTAGTCTCATTTTTACCTCTCAGAATAGTACTAACGCACTATTATCATTTGAATCTGCCATTTTTTAATTATTGTTCCCTTAATTTAAATCATAAAAAAAATTATACTGTTCCACCCCCAAAATGCACAAATGACATAAATATATTTTTCACTAATTAATTTAAGTTTCTGTTGATGACTTATCTGTGATCTCTTCTTTATACTCGTCTCCACCCCCAGTCTTCTTTGGTGATGGTTGATGGTACGCTGCTTCCTGTTTATCTCGGTCCTCGGCGCTGCTTCCTGCTTATCTCGGTCCTCGACGCTGCTTCCTGCTGCTTATCTTATCTCGGTCTTCGGCGTTGTCCTCTACTGCTTACCTGGGGGAGGTATCTCGTGCTGTATCTCGGGAGGTATTTCGTGCTGTATCTCGGGGAGGTAATTCGTGCTGTATCTCGAGGAGGTAATTCGTGCTGTATCTCGGGGAGGTATTTCATGCTGTATCTCGGGGAGGTAATTCGTGCCCCTACGTTGGGAAGCCAATTGTAACGTTCTGGAATTACGGGTCCCTACGTTGTGCGCCAATTATGTTGTTCTGATATTTTACTGCACGATGGACGCCAAAAGAAGAATTATAATTAATAAACACTTATCATTTTGACATGTTTTTTATTTCTGAATCTGTTTATTTAATGTGAAAATAGATCATGTTGAAATATATCGCGGCCTATTGTATGAGCGCGGACAGGTGTTGCTGGACGCCAAGCGCCCAAGTGAGTTCTGGACACCAACTGCCTTTACGTTGCACCATTCTTTGTATATATCCCTTGCTCATGGAAGCTTCGAGAAGGTTTAGTTTAGAAAAACAAAATACAAGACAAAAAAATCTCGGTCTTACTAGAAGCTTCGAGAGCCGGAAAATGACTCAAGTTACATTTAAAATCTCTATTCGAACCTTCGAGAAGAGGAAGTTATTATTTGAAATATATATATTGTCAAACTGACTTGACTGGTGTCACTGCGTGACGTCACTGATCAGTGGCTTTTGCCTTCTTAGAAGAAGAAGTGCTTTAAGCGCCATTTAATATATTACATAATTTAAATGAAATTAAATACGTTTATAAAATTAGGACGATATTATTGTCAATGCTTTCACATACTTTTCAGGGGCAAATCAATTACATTACAAGCTGTTAAAAATCACGTAAGTTTGTGTGGCCCACACAAATTGAAATCGTGAGCCGGATGTAGCCCGCGGGCACAGACAAGGAAATAACAGATACACAGCCTTACGGGAGATTTGTTGCGCTCCTCGAGTCAGGGAGAACTTAAAATGTCCAGTGATAACAGCGCTTCCAAGTGAGAATTCTTTAAAAACAACTCACTTGCAAAATGTTCCTCTTGAGAAAGACAAGCTAAGAATTGCTGTCTTCCGAGTACAATAGTCCAGGTAGCGGTCCCTTAACCCCCGCCTCACCCCCTTTTATTGACCAAAACTTTTCAAACAATTGAGTGTTGGACCCAAATATACAATGCCAGTACTTCTACAGTTTAAACGCAAGAGACACTAGTCTTGGAAATGCACTTGTAAAGGAATTATTAAATATTTTGTGACAAGCTTCTGCAGTTACCATTCTTTAGGATTCCCTTCTTCGTTAGACTGGACTGCAAATAACTAGGGTATTAAGTGTTTTGAATCCCGATGGAGTGTACTGAGAGTGTTTTTTCCTAATATGCTTATAAATTCTCCTTCAACGCGAATACGGGCACATTTCCCAAACATTTTACCTTCCTCATTCCTTATCCTTAGGAGTAAATAGCGGATAGCTGTAGTGAGAATTAAGACATAGCGCACAAAATATATCAGTAATTAAAATTAAATAATTAAGTTGTAAAGGTTGCATTTATTTTTACATGTTGTTGTCAAATTAATATAAATAAAATACAAAATTGATATGCTACTTTATTAACTAAAATAAAAGTTAAAAGCATGGAACGTACAATGGAAAGAGTTTCCTAAGTATATATTTGGTATCGGTAAAACCCCTTATTTTAAACACTGGAATGATTATATTTAACATTATCTTATACTAATACCACCTTGGTGGCATAGTTAGCTAACGTACTAGTTTCAGGTTGAGCTAGACTGCTGAGGACGGGGAGACCTAGGTTAGAATCTCTCTCAGTTGAACTGGGGTGGTTTTCCCTAAATGGTTTTCCACTCTCCCTCCACGCAAATGTGGGTTCACGTCCTCTATATCTAACCTTCTCAAATCCTAACCCATGAGCGTATAACTCGAAAGGGTACTAAGTTTCAGTATTATTTTATATTAATGTGCAATGAAAGTTAACAAATCGGTTTTAAATCAGTTTATAATAAAATCAAGTCTGAAAGTGAAGCTTATCTCCCTAAACGCGCGTTAGGATTGCACAACAAAAAGCTCATAATGTTTTGTCCAATTACAATTGTCCAACACCTTTCGTGTCTGTATGGAAAATTAAATATCTCTTATTATTTTAGTAAAGAGGAATAGAAATAAATATTTAAAAAAAATTAAACTGAAATCTCTCTCAGTATAAGATTATTTTACTATAATATAAACAATATTTTCATACAATTAATAATTGCAGATTTTATTAAAAAATAAATATTTATATCACAATAAAAGCGTTTAGTAAAGTGAGTAAAATTGTTGACAATACAAAGTATATGAAAAAATACTCTTAATTTTACCCAATCACAACTATAGTTATTAAGTGTTTGGTATAAAAATTATCTACTAAAGTAAAGAAAAAAATCTGATTATTTAGTTTGGATAGGTTTGAAACTAAAATAATAATCAATATCATTAAAAATCAATACATTAATAAGATTTAACAGAAATTTGATTAAAATATGTGTCAAAATAATTTGGAAATTGATATATTTCATAATACTCTGGTCTCTCTGATTTCGTACTGTACTAAATCGAGCTTTGACGTATTTAGCTATAACATCCTTACTTTATTGGTCCAGCTGTCATAATTTTGAAAGTTACTTCGTGTACAATCCTAAGCTAACCACGGCAATCACAACTTAGTTATTGCAATTAATAAATAAAAAATCTTAGAAGGAAAATATTATCTAGTTTACAATCTGAGTGCACAAACGAGCGCAATCTCAGGGCGGCCGTCGTACTCCAATGACAATGAAAACTTTATCTAAGCACGATCATAAAAACATGTTTGAAAAAATGCATCACATTTCACCAACAAACATAAATTAAATAATAGACTATTTTACAGAAACATATTAATTATGAAGCATCATTATTATCCAAAGAGAATCATGGTCACCAAGTTATGTCACTTGAATGTGTTTATTTTAATTGTTATGTCTCTCCTAGATATGCGATAACACCTATGTATTTGTAAATCTAATGTATCCACTTTAAGATAGGCTTTAGTTTGTGTGTTGATTTACTTTTAGTATGAATTTTTTTCCTCTGCCTCTACAAATTTAATGTTCCAAATGTCTTACTACAGCCCAATTTTTATAAAAAGACCATTTTAGAAAATAGATTTTTTGTGTGTTCAACATCAATAACACTTTCTATTTTGTTATTTTTGTTAGCTTTGTGCCTTAATATTCGTTCGAGTTATACGCTTATGTACTACTAATTACGCTATGGTGTTAGGGATGAGGGAGGTTTAATGAGTTTACCCGCATTTGGAACATATTGAGTTTTTATAGCTTAGGAAATTTTAGAGGCCCTCCAATTTCCCAGCAGTAAATTTTTGAATTCCAAACTTTCTAACTTTTATGGTTATGTGTTTTATCAAATTGGCAAATTTAAATATTCTTTCATGCATAAAAGTATATTTTCTTTGGAAAGATGGCAATTTACTCTCATTTACCAACCTCTCTGTCCCCCTCACCCTCCTTAGCTTCCACAATTCTAATTTAAAATTTTAAGACTTATTTGGTTATTTTATATGATATTTTCCGTGGCTACCAAATGTCAACCTAACCACATCGTAAAGAATGTTATATTTTGGTTGTATACATTTTAAGCACTACCATTTCTTGGGCTTCAATTTTGAAATTCCACTTGTTCAAGAATGTAGGAAACGCGAGAAAATGCCAATGTTTTTGCAGTATTTTTGATCAATTTTTTTGGCAAAAAAAAATATATCACTCCAGTAGAAAGATATAGTTTAATTTTCTTCACTTGGTGATGTAAACAGTTGTTATAATATTGTCATGAGCATAGCGGTATTAGATAAGCTTTTTTTTAAATGAACTAACGTGAACAATGTATCCCCGTCTAGCTACTCAAACCTGTTTTATTATTAAATTACATGGCGAAATTTCAAGCTTATTTCTCTACAAAAATTGTATTTATATAGCTTTGTAATTATTTTGAGAGGACCTTCACACCCTATTTTCCAAGCCTTCATTTTGAAATGTAATATTCAACCCTTGGTACTGTTTGAGTTGGTCTTTAAGCCCACCTGATTTATGTCAATCATCTAACACTTGGAGAAGTAGTTTAGTCTTTTATATTTAAAAAATTTGAGGCCCTCTATATCACCAGCCTCCTTAGAAAATAACTAATATTTAAAATGTATTTGTGGTTATTTGAAGTTATCCCTCTACATCCCTGACCAATTTAAATTTTCTACCTCCTACTAGTATACCCCTATCCCCCAACCCCCTCCATCCCTATTTACTGTAGTCTCATTTTGAAATTTAAAATGTTTAGACTTTATAGTTAATTTGGGTTGTCCCTATCTCTGCTTGACGAATTCCAATTTTATATCACACATAAAAGTAGTTTATCCATTTAAGACTTATTTGGTTATCTGAAGCCGTACCTCTACCAGCATGCAAAATTAGACTTTCTACCATACTTAATCTTTCATAAACTCCCCCCTTTTTTATGGACTCCTATTATAAACTTTAAAAATTTTGGACTTTTATAGTTATTTGGAGTGGTATCTTTGCCTATGTGGAGAATTTTAGTTTTATACCACACTGAGAAGAGGTTGTTTCTAATACTTTTATAAGTATTAGAAGTCAACCCACTTTTCCAAACCCCTTTGAAAAATATTAAATTATAACATTCATTTGGATATCTGGAGTTTTATTTCTACCTGTTTTAAATTTTAATTTCTAACCTCATCTCAAAAGTTATTTCTAGCTATAGCTTCCCCCTCCCCATTTTCCATAGCTAAAGTTAAAAAATTTCATATTTTTTTGTTTACTTAGAGTGGTCCGTATACATAAGAATTTAAGTTTTCTACCACACAGAATGTAGTTGAATTTATTAGTTTTTGTAAATGTTGAGCCCGCCCCTTCCCCTACCACTTCTTCAACTTCCACTTATAAATTTCAAATATTAAGATTTATTTGGTTATTTTGAAAGTTTACTCTACCTACTTGCCAAATTTAAATATTATATCAAAGCTAAAAGTTGTTTTTATTTTTATAACCCCTCATCTCCCCCCCCCCCCCCACCTGCCGGGGTCCCATTTAAAATTAAAAATGTACAGACTTATATTAATTTGACATGTCCCTTTAATTTACTTATACATTTCAATTTTCTGCCACACTGGGAATTAGTTGTTTCTATTAGTTTTGTAAATATTTCAGATCATTTTTTATAACTATCATTTAGAAGTTTTCATTTTTAAGACTTATTTGGTTATTTGGCGTTGTCCTCCTAAACGACTATCAAATTTAAGTATTCTAGCACACATAAAGGGTTTTTATTCTGTTTATATCCCCTTCCATATGTCCCAGAGTCGCACTTATTAAACAAAACTGTTCATACTTTTATAATTATTTGGAGTGGTCCCATTTGTTGTCTGCACAATTTCAATATTCTATCATCCTGTAAAGTATTATTTTATTTAGTTTTGGTAGTCTTGAACACACATTTTTACCAACGCACCTCGGGAATCATCGTGTGGTTTCCGTACATAAATTAATTTCATATTAGTATTCTGCGACCCGATAACCCTCCATATATCAAATTTCTTATTGATTGGAGGACATAGAATTTACTGCCCCTTGTTCCCTCTTTTACACCCCTTTAAGTGATTAAATTTGAAAAACCCTAAAATCATTTTCCCCATTTCTATACAGAAACATTCATTTTAAATTTCAAGGCTTTATGTCCACTAGTTCAAAAAATGCATGCTATGTGAATTTTGAAAACTTTTGAACCCCCTTTTTTTATATCTTAAAGGTGGTTGAATTTCACAAAATTCTGTCTTATCTCTGGTCTATAGCCAATAAGGAACCTTTACTAAAAGTGTCAAATGTCCATGTTTGAAACAATTAAGCTCTTCTAACAAAACCACAAACTACCCCGCCTAATTTATTGTCCCTACGGGCATAATTGGCCCTGTAGTTTGGAATTGAAAGCAATAATGTCTCATCCCAGTATATCCAGACTCATGTTAATATTATTAAATCAATATTTAGCTTAATATAAGAGAGAAAACATAATAAATCCTTATATTTGTGCTTTATACTTATAATATTTTGTTATATTATTTTTAAATAGCAGTTAAAATGGACTATTTGGCTGAAATTAACTTTAGATAAATGTTTTCAATAGATGATTCTTCTATGATATTAGTTTTGGTATCTACTAAGTGAGAAATAATGTTTTAATAAAGACGAAACTACAAACAAGTTTATAAGTTGTATAATATTAACTTGTGTCCATATTATTAAGGCTAATAATTAGCCTCAATATTTAAATAGCATGGTGAACCAAACAGAATTTCTCTCTATTTTGTCTAAAAATGGAAACATTTACTTAAAACTTGTAATATTTGTGAAACCAGATAATATACAATTTTACAGAAACATGACCATCACATTCCACCAAGAGGCATTAATGAGAGAAACGTATTGTTCATTATTCATGTTTTACAGATTTTACATATTTTCATCAAAAAGACGAATTATAAACTCCCGTTTTCTGAGACCTAAATTTTTTTTTTAAATATTTGCCAATGGCTCGGAAGCTGGGGACCTTTCAAGAATTACGAAAGGGTTTTTGGGTGGGAGTGATCAGTAATTTCTTAAGTTTTCGTGGGGTTGGGCAGATTCCATCTTAACTAAGGATTTTATAAATGTTTATGGTTAGACAAAATCTAAAAAAAAAACCTTTACAGACACGCAGTCAAAAAGGTTGCACCTAGCGACGACAATCATTGCCTATTCACGTACACAGCTATACATAACTATAAACTGTCATTTATTTATGTTGCGTTACACCTAATTTTACTGTGATAAATATTTTATAATTTCCCATCACGAATCCTTTTGTCTAAAATAATATAATTTACCAAATTGTAAGAAAATTACGTAAGATCAGTCAGGGGAGAGGAGGGAACGAGAAACCTTACAATTCCTTAAGTAGGGAGATTTGGGGAGTAAGAGGGGTCAAAGTAATGAAAAAAAATCATTACGTAATTTATGAACAGCCCTCTATTGGTTTTATAGAAATATATTTCAAGTAAAGGTTTTTTTTTTCAATTTTAATTTTGTTACAATCTTAAAATATTGAGTTATTTCGTGTTTCAAATACTTGCAAATATATTATTAAAATTGGCAATATTTACTTATGTAAATTACCCTTAAATTTATGTTTATGGGATGATTAATTTATAATATTAAACATTGCCCATTACGAAATTTATAAAAATCGTTACAGTGGATTTCGAGATAGCTTGTTTTCTCTCTTTTTTTACCTTTACTAAACTACCCTCAATTATAGGGTAAGATATCTAACTCCCAAAACTCCTCGAGGGAACCTTATAAAACCATATATACTAAGTTTTAGCCTGATCAGTAAAATGATGTCGGCTTTAGTTCTGGATGTAGACACACAGGTAGACGGCATCACAAACCAACACCGTTTCGGGGGGAGGGGGGGGCTTACAATTATCAACATTTGGATCTCTTTCTTACGAGCAAAGTACTTTTCTTTCCAAGGTGTCGAGAGAAAGTAAAATGTGTTTATTTATGTAAAGATGAGCACAAATCATAGTCTTATACGCTTCAATGGTGCAAACACATTTCTATACATTCTTAAAACTACTTTCAACTAAAGGCTCAATAGCACTATGGAGTAAAATAATCGCAATTTAAGATGCAAAAAGTAGTAAATTGGCCACTTATGTAAGTTTTTGAGTTTATACAGTCATAATATTCAATTATTTAGATATTGTATTTATTTTTAACCTATCAACTATAGTTCTATAGTTTTATGAGGACTGTTTAGTTAGAAACCGATGCATATTTGAGCTTTTACACACTTTAACAACTAAAGTGTTTTATTAAAACATACCTACTATCCAAGCCTACTATTTAAAAACCAAAGATTGTTAACCTAAAGCTTAAGCCAAACAGCTGGTTTTGTTTGTAAAACGATCACAATCATTCAATACTACTACTTATAAATCCTTACATTATTTCAACGTTTCAAAATGCAACACGCTACAAATATTAATTGGAGACCAGAGTCTAGATTCATAGAAATATGTCAAAACACAGTTAATTTATTACATTTAATTGGGGTCAAAATCAGCTTAAAGTCACAAGTACTCAACTCTCCAAATTTCACTCAATGAGATGAGATAATTGGTGTAATATGTTCCTTATTTTCTGCGTCTGTTTCCCTAAACATTAAATATTCTCCTTTGCAGTCCACAACACGTGATTGTGGATTCTAACTTTAAGGAGGTGGCTTTGTGCAAAATAGATTGTGCTTTTTGCATTGCCTCAGTTAATGAGAATATATTATCCTTATTTTCTTCAATGCCTTTCCTAACATTATATGTACAATACCTTTGTGTTGCACATAATGAAATTGCTCAATAAATGTTTCTAGGAAATGTGTGTTAACATATCTGTAGGGGATTTGAGATTCCTTAAGTCATCATGCCCTTTATTGAGATATGCCCTATGAATAATTTAATAATAATGCCATGACTCCATGCTGGCATCACACTTTGTTAATGTTTTCGTGCAGAGTTTACAGTGAAATTTCCGTTCTATCTTGTATGCAAGATAGCCAGCAAATTTAAAAGTTCGAACGGTAAAACCAATAAGTATATAATCTTAATTTGTGATGATAAAAAACGTTAAAATTGTATGTGTATTGTTTCATACTCGTTAGCTCCTATTTAAAAACCATTCATTTAATAACAAAATATGTTAAATAGTAAATCATTTTGAGATACCTATTTATTTTGTATCTCACGTATAAAAATAATATCTATGTAGCCAACAATCGGTTTAACCTGAAAGGTGACATCAATAATTTAATGGACTAGAATAGCCTACAGCCGTATTTTATAAGCCACAATGTTACATCATAGGTTATGATAATAAAAGGAAGTGTTTGTTTGTGTGCGATGATAGCCAAATCTACAGCACGCAGAGATCTGACCTCTTTAACATAGGTGGACGGAAGGTGGTCCGATTGCACCTTGAAGCAGGATTTTTAGATTTTCAATTATCTTTTTAATTGTGATATTTTAAACAAATTTTTGAAGAAAATATTCTGTTTTAGAATTACGTTTCAGAGATACGGGTACCATTGGGGGGGGGGGGGGGGGGGATGTCTATATAATTCTTATGCCACAAGGGGTCACGGACAATGCCGTGCAGGATTGCTAGTAATTCATAAAATAAAGCTTGCTAACTTTTAAGATAAGTACTCACACAAAATACAATAATTTAACTTCAGTGTTTACTACGCAATTTTAAATAACAGAGACCCTTAAAACTATTTAAAACCATCCCAATATTTTTGTTTTAACTTTAATTACCTAAGTGTGGGAATTTTAATTTACACTGGGAAATTACCAGTTTTTAAATTATTTCATGTATACATTAATGATTTTTAATACATAGCATCAAATAAATATTATAGACCTGCATTGGTGGCCACACGGTATGGTATCTAGCCTTCCTCTATCAAATAGTCATGTTTTGATAGGGTCATAATTTGGGGTTCTATAGAAGATATCACACATTTAAAAATCACTTTATAATTAAAATTTAAACTATTTAATTAGTCAGAACTTTCAGCCTCATTTTGTTGAAAACAATATTAGAAAATATCTAACCACTAGTTAAATAAATTGGTATTTCTAAAAGTCTGCAACTCTTCTCAATGCTCCTTAATAAATAATTGCAGTTGGCCAGTCCCTTAGTTAAAAAAGAAAGGTTCATTGTGTTTCATGTTTTCTTTGTAATGTGCAGTAAGAGTAAACTTATTTGTGTGGCGGGATTATGGTACTTATGACGGGGGAGTGAGGGGTTAGAGACGGAGGAGGGCGCTAACTGAAGCTTTCCGGTGACCGCCAGCAGACAGGAGCTCATATTTTGTATCTGCCTTCTAGTTCATTTGAGTTTAAAGTGAGTCGTTTACAAAATGCTCACTTGATTGCGCTGTAGTCACTGGAGGTCGCACCTAGCGATCCCAACGTTGAAGGAGTAAAGCCTCGAAAAGGAGTGCAACATTTTTAACCTAGGGGCTGTGGCTCTGTTATTTCCTTCTCTGTGCCCGCGGGTCATTGCTTGCTCAAGACCGCCCTAGCACAATAAGAGTAAGTATGCAACTTTTTACTTCTACAAAGATGAACTATCTAGGGTTCACGAGATTTTCAAAGAGAGCGAGAGCTACGTAAAACAAAATGGGGTTTATAAGAGGGTAAATTACGACCTACATTTTGTGGAATTTGTTTTTCTTTTCATTCAAATTTTTGATGAATTGGTTTCTGATCAGTGAGTGAGTGATTAAGGCGAAGTATGTGATGGACGTCTTAGAAGTTGAATTATTATGAACCTGTGGATTTGTTTCTGATAACTAATGTTATGTCTACCCGTCCAATCTATCCGCAAAATGGCATTGGGGCAGGGGGTTGATGATTAATTAGTATACATCTTGGAGTAAATGTGGGAAGAGTGGCAATTAATTTAATAAAAACTGCCCTCATTACACCCGACCGAGACTCGAAGTCTGATCTCACCAACACGGATAGTATAATCTAATGAAACTATGACGTCTTAGACCATACAACCACCGATGCAGGTCTGATAGCTTTGATATAGATGACCATTTCACACGTTCACATCGGCTTAAAACCCGATTGCTGTATGCCCCTATTAGTAGGATGTGTACTACCTGTATAGATCAGTGGTGATATCAAGCGAGATTACCTTTTGTTCGATCCCTATTTTTTTATATATATATTTAAATATAACTAAATGTTATTATTAGTATTTACTGAGTGACATTTGCACAGTAAATTATTTAAAATTTATATTTTCTTCAACTTTTTATTCTCTGTTTAATAAAATGATTAAGTTTTACTTATTTTTATTAGTATTATAAGCATAATATTAAGCAAAACCTTATCTTTCCCTCACTATAAAAAATAATTGGATATAGTTTAGCAGCCCTTGTGACATTTGAAATCAGGGACACCCTGAACCTTGGAAGACCTCTCTTTCATTCGCCAACATTTTCGGTAGGAGAAGGGTCGTGGAGGGGATAGAGGTATAAAGAACAGGCACCCCCTCCAACCCTTTGGAGACGTTTTGTCGGTTCCTTAGAGTGATAGCTGTGAGTAGATATCTGTGATTACTTTTGTTACAAGAAAAATATTTCATAATTAATGGTAAATCAATTAATAAGAATGTTTTATTATTAATATTTTTCTTTCATTAACAACTGTTTTGAGTGTTTTACTTTACCTTAGGCATAAGTGCTATAGTGTTTATAATTTTTATTTTTCAATTCATCATATTTGTCTAACACAATCACATGTATAAAATCTAATATGGAACAAACTTCTTGTTCCCTTCCATAAAATATCTTCGGACATATTTTATTCCCTAAAACGTTTGCAAACATTAAAAAAATTGTCACCCAGATTGATGGTCTCATGGTCCATCTTTTAAGGCGTTGGTTACTCTTACGATAAGATAGATTGCTAATGACAGGGAGATAAATTCGAATTCCGGCCAGGTGTACTCAGGGTGGATTTTACTAAATGTTCGGGCCAGTGTCGTGAAGATTAGAACCTTTTCTTCCTCCTTTTCAATCCTTCTTCCCCTCTATCGTTTTCATCTATCTATATTTAACATTTATTACCAGAGACACACTAGCGGCATCTACAATACTACACTCATCTTTACTTTTCATTTACGTTGGCACCTTATCTTGTTGGACCTACTTCGCATTGTTATTAAATTATGAAGTATGTAGACTCAGTTAGTGATGGGCATGATCGAATGATTTTAAGAATCGAATAATCATTCGATTCTTTGAAAAATAATAGAATGAATCGAAAGAAGCATTAGAATGATTTTGAGAGGTAGTAAAGAGACGGTAATAATCGGATATTTACTACTTCTAAAAGTAGTGTAACCTTGTTACAACATGAAAGGAAAAGGATTGTTTTGGCTCACCGATTCTGTCCCCATTTGGCTGGTCTACAACGAGGCTCCACACTACGTACACATCACGGCTCGACTTGTTTCCAACTGAGCGGAGGGACCGTGGCTCGACGTCCGCCTCTAGATATGCCTCGCCCAAAAAGAAACAAGAGACGATCGACATGCGCAGATCCATGCGCGCCGACAAGAGTGTTTTGGTATCAACGGTCAATTGGACGGCGCGCAATTTAAATTATACCCAGACTGTGTGAGCGTGTTCCAGAACCATGCACTCCCCTCCCCCATTTTCCCAGCCTTGCTTCCCGCGCTGTGAGAACACGTGATTCAAATTATCTGTATATAATGGCAGGACTCTATAGCCAAGACACACATTTCTCCGCACTCTCTAGGTGAGACACTTAGTGTTAAAGACAAAGGATTTAGTTTATTTTTATCAAAATTCTATTTGGCTTATAATGGATTCTAAATTACTTTTTCGGCGATATCTGCTTAAGATTTAACTTTGGTTATTCTAAATTGAGGCTGCGGAATTTTTATTAGACATCATGGGTGCGCAGTTGGACTTAGAGTAGTTATTGTATAGGCTAACGCATCTTACCCGCTTCACGGATGGGTTTGAAACCTATAACACCGCCGTTTTGATATGCGGGATATTTGTTATAATGCACCGGTTGGGTATTTTAGTAGGGTCATGTTGAATGATTGTAATACTTGTCATTATTGGGAAGTTAAATTGTTTGAAGATCTGTACTTAGTTGGTCAAATCTGGGGCCGCGAGCCCGCACTCGTAGTTTGTTAGTTTTATTAGCAGTTAGGTTACTCGATTTTATAGATGTTTTAATTATGGATCTTGTTCCTATTTTTTTTTCTGCCTTGTTATGGCTGTAAAGATAAACCTTTTTCTAGGGTATTCTGTCATCTACGTTAGGTATTGGGGAATCGCCGATGGCGACTCGTCTATTTCTTTATGATAGTTTTTTTTGGTCCGCAGGTTATTGTTTCTATCTTCAATTAGTATCATTATACATGACATATTTGTACGAAGGTCAATTTAAATGTTAATATTGTGGGTTCTTTGGCAGACATCTTAGAGCTTGGGGTCGTGCCCCAAATCATTTATTTCAGTGTTGTTTGTTAAGGCCATATTGTATTGATTTCTACGCCTAACTCTGGGCTTGTCTCTCTCTCTCTCTTCGAGTATTGTTATTTATTGAATAAATAAAATAAACTCTCTTGTGAACTTCCTGACTATTTATTTATGGTAAAAGACTGCACTAAACAGGGAAGAGAAAGGGTAACAGTAGTTACTAGTTACTCATTTTGCTTTGTGCTACTATTCTCTTTACCCTGCTGTCAGATCTCCCAACACACATTCCTTTGCGTTTGCAGCTTATCAACGCATTTCTCAAATAAGTAGCTCGCAATTAATATAAATACTTTTGTGGATGATTAATAATTAAATAAGGAACATACGTTTCCCTTTGTGTTTAAAAGAGTCGAAATAATTTACCCTTTAATATTTCCTAAACATAACAAAAATATATGAGCTTACAATCGTAAAATTATTTCAGTGAATCAAATTATAATACGATCTGAATATTACGGCCGGGCAATGTTTTATTAAATACATAAAAATTATATATTTATCTACTTAATAAATTTAAGTCAACGTTAAAAAGAATCATCTCTCAAACCATTTGTGCTATATGCGATTAGTTAGTTAGGAAGGTAAAATTTTAAGGAAATGAAAAAGAACAATCCACGTAGTAATGTATCAAAATAATCGAATCATTTTGTAATGTTCATTAGAATTATTTTTGGCTGTTATTCTATTGTAAACTGTACAACCACTTAAACTTTGTATTAAATTAACCTTAGAATCATTCGAAAGCGTAAGGTCGATTATTGTGTAGCAATGGGAACTATTTATTGAAAATGAACCTAATAGAAATGAAGACCTGTATAGAGATAGCCTGGAAACATTCATAAACATAAGGTCGATTTTCCTCAGCACTTCTGGCAAGGGTGGGGTAAGAGAATGAATCGGCCAGCTCGCGTCAAATCAGCTACTGTTTTCTTTCGAACGTTTTTCTCATTCGAATGATTTTGAAAGAATCACATGCAGCATTATAAAAAAAACACTTTTTTGGGGTTCGTTAGGTCATGAAACCTCGATATCTATAAAAATCATGAATTCAATTTTTGATCACAATACTTTATTTACCGGAGGGATCGTGAAAAAGTTATAATATATTAAATGGCAAAAGAATATTCTCTACCCATGGCGAGAGAAAAAATTTATGCTGTCGTTTTATTCTCCTAGCCTGTAGCATAAAATTTTATATAACATATATTTATTTAATTTATTTAGCACCGCGTCTTACTACCCATTCAGGTTATATGCTTAAGTACTAACTACACTAATGGATTAGGAAATGGGAAGGTTGAATTTAGAGGAAGTGAACCCGCATTTGGATGGAGAGAGAGTGGAAAACGACCCCCAGTTCACCCGACCGAGATTCAAACCGCGATCTTCTCGTACTTGGCAGTCGAGTTCAACACGACTAGCGGGTTAGCTATCTACACCGCCGAGGTGGGTTATATACATATACATTACCCAGATTTCAGGAGTGGGGGAGGTCCCCCCCTAGGTTACTTCCCTGTAATAGATATTTTAAATTATAAACATATGTATTTTTCTATGAACTATAAATAATGAACTTATCTTAACAATAAACAGTTTCTTCCTCTTGTTCCAATTTCTTTTCTTTCACTTGAGTGTGAGGTTCAACTTTGCTTTCTTCCCTCGTCTGTAATCCACATGTTTTTTTCTGTTGTCCCATGCTAATATTAGCTTTCTTTTTTATATTTTAATACACAGCTAACATGCTAGGATACTTGTCGTTCATGTGTTATTGAAATGTTAAAAAAATAAACTGTTGTAAAATCCATAACAGACATAAAGTATCCCCATGGCTTCTTTGGTGCTGACTTATAGCTCACAGCTGACAGCTAAAAGCTTTGAAACGTTACTAAATAGATTATGTCTTCCTACGCCGAACCATATGATCTGCAAAAACATGTGTTTAGCAGCTGCCATTTTTGATGGTCAAAATTTAGGTATATAACTAAATGTTGACTGTCAGAAGTCAGCTGTGAGCTGTCAGTCAGCACCAAATAATTCATGGGGCTACTGTAGAATGTTACACTCACTAGATTTTATTTGTCAAACTATTGATAGAAAGAGTTTAAGAGGATATTATCTGAAAGCTCAATGCCAGGTCTGAAGTTGCGCAGCCCGTGCGTGTGCGAGGGAGGTGGAGCTTAGATGAATACGTCAGAGACAAGTCATCCAGTATAGAGAGGAAATACTCGGTGAACTGACAATCGCCTAGTCCTCTTTTACTCTGTCATTCTTTCTTCAAGAGACAACACTCTAGAGCACACAGAAGGGATGTGTAATTATCTTGGGGAGGACAGCAGTTTAAAGAAAGAAAAGAATAGTAAAACGGCATTGTACTCTTCGTTTGCTCTTTCGGGTTCTTACAGGCGCTGGACTGGTTGTCTTTGTTTAACCAAAGGTCTCGGCCCAAGCGTGGTCCTTTTTCTACCACCTAAGTAAAGTTGCCATTTTGTAGTTCATAAACGAACATATCTATTTTCAGAAAATAAAAATATTATATTTTATACCATTCACTAATCCATCTAGTAAAAGTAATATAACCTAGAGAAAAAAATGATTGAGACTTTATTTTGATGAAAGTGTTAGAATCTACATTAGGCCCCTATGCCCCCGTGTAACGATGCACCATCTATTTAACGTCACAAGTCTTGTTTCAATCGTGCGGGAAAACCAATAATTTTATGGCCGTTGTAGTAATAATAAAAACGCTTTTAAAGTATGAAATTGACATATTTTACACGAAGTAAAAAAAAAAATTAAAATTGTAAAACCTCTTAAAAAACTTTTAGCAAAACATGAAACAGTCGACTAATGATTTTTTAAAAATATATTTTGAGTTAACAAGGGTTAATTATGTTAGATTACAAAAATCGTTCAAATTTAATTATATAAATAAATATATATATTGGTTAGAAGGCCCCTTTCCCTTGACACGTTGTGGCATTATGAAGTGGTAGAGCATATGTCACGACTTCAGATCCGCATGATCTCGAGTGATTTTAGACAGTTGAATTGGTAGGTAACGTTGAAAACTGTACTCTAGACTAGGACAATGCCACCACATCTCGTCCAAACACTAATTTATAGTACATGTACAAAGTGTATTCAATTTTACATTCATATAATAGCAAAAACAATTTTAGTTTCCTAGATTAAAAGGCTAGACAATGTTAAATATTTTTAAATATATTTTCCCATGACATAGTAATTTATTACAAAGGATAACGCTTTTTTTAAAAATCTGGAACAGTCTTCAAGTCTTCATTACATCTTGTATTCATTGGTAATCAAGTTAAGATTTGAATTTCAGTCAAATTTATTTTAGGGAAGTTGTACACTTTAGAACAGCCGGTAGGTAACGCATGTGCCTACTGACCTAGGGATCACGGTTCTAATCCAGGCATGATTGAAAGTATATCATTGGTTAGTTATTATCGGCTGGAGAACTGGGTGATGTTTTTGCTCTAGACTTAGTTTAGTTTGTAGAAAAATCAGTGTGTTCATAAAATGTACGATAAAAAATCTTCAAATAAAAAATACTGTGGTCGTAATTTATAAAATAAATTTTTTCCATATTTTCATTCAATTGCTAGTGCACCTTCACTTTAAACCCTTCTCACCCTTACTCTATTATAGAAATGATTTAAATTAGTGAAAGATGCTGATATCGCAAAAAAAAAAACTTACGATAGGCCCAGCTTTGCTGAGCACCATTGAATTACACTACTGATAACAGTCAGGAATGTAAACTGATGTAGGCTTTTTCTTGAAAAAGCAAAGGTGATCTCTTTTAGCTATTAGTGTTGTGTTCTTTATTTTAGTGGAATCATACATTCTATTTGGGTTGTTTGTTTTATTTTATTTGTTTATCATCACACCTTACTACCCTTTAGGTATACATGCATGTGTATTAAATGTGCTAACTAGTTAGGGATAGGAATGGTTCAATTTAGAGGAAGTGGACTCACATTTGCGTGAAGGCAGAGTGAAAAAGTGTTTATGAAATACCACCCTCAGTACAACCAGCCAAAATGCGAACCCAAGTTCTGCGTCTGCGGCAGTCCAGTTTATTTCAAGAGCGATGCCTTAAAGTTTAGACCATGCGGATACCAAAGCAGGTTGTTTGGTTGTTTTGGCAAGATTGTTATAGAATGTTTGATCGTAATCATATTCATGTTTTTCTATACTCAATAAATATTATTTATTTGATAATATTTAATGTTATCGTATATATTATTTCTGTTGTCAACATTCCTTTTTCTCTACTTACACACAGCCTACAGCGATGAATAAGGTCTCAGTGGATATGATTTTTTTTTGCGACTTCTGTCATAGCATACTCAGTTTACGTTAAAACACATGGTTTTTTTTAATGTGAGTTAAAATAAAGTTGCTTTTGCAATGACTATCAATATGTCTAAGGGATAGACGCTTCCAAGAGCTGGATTGTACTTGTCAAATGCTGTATTTACTCATTTACTATGTAGCTTTTTCAAGAGTCCTATATCTAACAATATTTTTATATTAATTACCGAAAATTAAGTAGATGCCTCTAACAGATGTTTGAAGTGATCTTCCACTGGCCAATTTTTTAAAATTAAAGGCTTTCAAAATCCATTAGTAGTATTTATAGCAAGAAAATTCTTCAAAATTACAAGCATTTTAAACTTATCTTGAGTGGCCCTTGCCTCGATTTATTTATTTAGATGACCCTAGAGCTTCTAAACTGATTTTTTTCTTGCAGTTACATTATTCTAGAAGCTATAGGGTGTGGTCTTCTCCAGTTAATTTTTGAAAATTTAATGCACATAGAAATCATTTTGAGTTCTATTTAAGGCAATCTTTTAGTTTAATATTCAATACTGTCGAAGTGTGTGAAATGTATCTAGGAGAGAGAAACTTCTTTCCATGGGGGGCTAATTCGTCCTATGGGCAGTGCCCCCCCTTACCCG
This sequence comes from Timema cristinae, assembly GCA_039000515.1. Taxonomy (NCBI): domain Eukaryota; kingdom Metazoa; phylum Arthropoda; class Insecta; order Phasmatodea; family Timematidae; genus Timema; species Timema cristinae. The sequence goes on from JBCFYV010009882.1 coordinate 35,321,954, forward strand.
TCGATTCCACCGCCACTGACCCAAAGTTTTTTATAAGAATATATTTAAATATAGCTTTTCTTTATGGAAGCTATTCAGAGTAGTCCATTCCTGGATTTTTTTTTCCATATCTTTATATTTTATTAAGAGCGATCAAATCATAAGACTCTGGAAGTTATTTAGAGCTATTTTTAAATTGTAATAAGAATTATATGCATCCTTCTCACACGAAGCAATGATTTCTTACAGCTGTGTGTGTGTGTGCGTGCGTGCCTGCCTCATTGAACATAATATTTGAAAGAACAAAAGGGGGGCCTACCTGTGCCCTTCTGTGGACACGTCTATGGAAAAAAAACTGGAAGTTTTAAAATGTCTCGGTAATTGTAAAATTGCGACTAAACTAGCTAAGAAGTTTTTAGTTGGAAAAGCATTAGTGACAGAAATGAAATTAATTCTAAAATGTAATTTTTTGGTTCCTCAACATTAATTTAATATCTGAATAGTCGTCGAACATTGAAATAGTAATTGTTTGCCAAGTTTAATGGGGCACTTTTTTTTGTGGCTAACTCAAGAAATGGGTAAAGGAATGCCAATAAATGGCCCCCTGATCAGATTATCCGGAATCTCGGACTACCAGAGTTTTATTCTAATTGGTACAAGTCAATTAAAGTGTATTTAGGTTTGGCCTAGGATGTTTATATTAGTTTGCATAGTTTTAGATAAGTTCACTTACACTAAATAAATTTATTGAAATAATTTTTTTCAAGAGATAAATAAATAAAAGTTAAAACTCCTAATTGTTTTGAAAATTATTACAAACATATGTTTATTTTATTTTAATATTTAGTGAAGAGCCAAATGTTTTGTTTAATGTTTTTATTTACGTATTGTTTAATATTACAAACAAAATGGCAATTTTCCATTTCCTATGAAAGTGACTTTAAGGTTACTTTACATAAGGGTTAATTTCCAATTTTGATCATTTCTCCGCTACAATTTGAGATACGAAAATACTTAGAACTGTATTTTTTTTGTACTGTTAAAAATAACAAATATTTTATTCGAAACATATTTCAAAAAACCAATAGTTTCTGAGATATAAGCAAATATAAAAACATAAATTTGGAGATCTTTTAAATATGAAATTTATTATGCTCTTTGGTGGACAAAGATGTTCCCCTTTTATTACATTTCTGCAAGTGTTCTGAATAATCTATTGCCATGGAGTAAGGAATTAAATAGCTAGCAGTGTATATTATTTCCTTTATGACCTTTGGTGGAGTGTTTCTGTAAAAATATGGGGAATCTATTATTTCGTTTCACAACTATTACAAGTTTTTAGTAAATCAGTCCATTTTAATATGAGAGATGGAGAAAGACTGTGCGGTGCACCGTCGTCCGTACCATTTATTTTTAATAAGTAGAGTAACAATGTTGATTGTATAGGTGTGTATTTTTAAGGTTTATTTATTCTTCCAAATTCTAGCATATTACCTAATTTTTAACAACTAAGATTATCTTACATTATCTTTGAGAATATAATTAACGAACTGGCTTGTGTACTGAGTGACTCAAACGCTCAGCCAATCTGATGCCTTTATTCATCTGTTGCTACTTTTCGTATTTTTTACATTGGGTGAATCTACAAAAACACTATTTCAATCGCTGAAAATTTTATAAAGTCACCGGTGATTTTATAAAATTACCATCAGTCACTGGTTAATGTTAATAAGCTAAGTAAAGGTTTGATTAGTTTTGAGTTATGTTTTATAATATATTCAGCATAACTTATATGTTTTATAAAATCAATGGTAGATGTAGAAAATACCGTTATTGTTTCATACTTTCACCAAAGTGGATAGGTATATTAAAAAAATTACTGGTAAATTACTTTTACTTTTGGTGATTCTATACATTCACCAGTAATTTTAGAAAATAATGAATTGAACACATTCGCATTAATATATTCAACATATTTCTCTTCATACTATAGTTATTATATGAAATTTAAAAACATAGTTGGATAAAAGTTTTTCGAAATGTCAATATACGCTCCGAAACAATCATTTACCCGCATTTGACCACTTAGAAATGTTGTGATTATTTTATTAATTAGTTAAAAAAAATTTTTTATATAATTTTATGGGAAGCAAATAGCAATTTATTTGACACACCCTTATATAGAACTCTATAAAACGATCACAATCACCATAGAATACAAGACATTTGAGTTTAGGTAACTTTTCAACAAACACAGTCGACAATTTTAATTTTATAACTATTCATAATTTTAGAGATTATATATTTTGTTTTTAGCACATAATCACGAAACAATTAAAAAACAAGTCAAAATTGAGGTAAGGGGAGTTTAGCTCTATATTTGCGTTTGGAAGCCTAATAACTAAAGCTTTCGCCTCACTTTAGGTTTTGAATTGGAATTCTCAAGGGCCATTGCCTTACATTTGTCAGCCTTTTGTTTGTCTTCAATAGCCTTTGTTATGTAAGGTGGATTTCTAATCGGCATGGATCGTCTGCGTCTTGGATCTACAAGCTCTGGCAGGAGACAATCTAGATAGAACTGGCTCAGTTTTTTCTCCATGTGGCTAGCCCAAAATGCATCGTCTCTGAAAATCTTCTCGACCTTTATACCCACATTTTTCCATAAAACAAAGAGGCAATAACTTCTCCTGGTCACGTGAAGTTGGCCTTTCACTTGATAGTAGTGTGTTTTTGTTAATGCGCGTAATTTCTCTTTTGTCCTTGCTTATGTTTCAAAAAGTAAACTTTCTTTTTAAAACCGCTTCTTCTGGTGTCATGTTCCTTGCTGAGGGTGGACACTTCACTTCAATAATGGTGTCAGATCCTATTAGACCATCGGGAGTTGCTCCCAAGTAAGATAATTCCGGATCAACAAAGAGCCCACAAGGCTCAACTTTAATATTCATTTTATTTTCAAGAGCCAATATACCATTCTTCTCATCATCTCTAACGTACAGCATTGCATCTGTGTCAAAATCATCATAGAGCATACCTTGAACAGCCTTTTCACAAGATGTGTGAGGAAGTCTTCGACAAACGGGTCCAAAGTTAGAGGCAGTGAGCAGCTTTCGCCGTACTTCTTTCCATCGACCACTATTTCTTTAGAGAAGTGTCCCTCTTTCAAGCTCCTCACGTTGCTTTGATGTGTTTGGTAAAGTAGCAATAAATCTAATTTTCTCTCTATCAAATTTTTCCGTAACCATATCAGGCTTCTGAGCACAAGGCCCATAGTCTTTGTCATTATTAGACAACCTAGGTCTAAATGGGTTCTTTTTCTTCACTTTTGCAGGCAGACTTCTTGTTATTTCAATTTGACGAAGTCTTCACATCTCCATCTTCTTAGTAAACTTCCCGGGACTAGCTTGGTACATTACTTTGTGTATTTTATATAGAGGAGTTTTAGTATTGTAAGAAACTACAGCAGCATGACTTCTAGAAGAGTAGGACATATTAAGGCAAAAATGAACCCTTTTCTCATGGATAAGGTAAGACAGTGGTGCACAACCCATGGCCCGCCATGCCATTTATTGCGGCCAACCAACTAAATGAAATTTGCAAAATAAATTCCTAGCATATTCTCATATTACTTAGACTAGGTTGTCAGCGAAATATGATTAAAAGTTTTATTAAGGGACGAAAGCATTTAAAGTTTATGCTTAGTAAGTCTACCGATACTTCAACAGCAGCTATGACATCGAGTCCGTTTATTTATGGGGACTTTGTTAATAATTGTTTGATAGCCGTATCGTAAAAACCTTGTGTTAATTGCGTGAAGAAGTTTGAGTAAATATGTCTTGATTGAATATCTATGTAACGCAGTGTCACAGATATTGCACGTATTATTGCATCGAAATTTTTGAAAATTTCAAAAAATTGGCATCTATTTTTTCACTAGCCATATATGAGTTCTCTGACATAACATCAACCGTTCAAATGAGCATATTTGCTCCAGGTGTGACGTAAGAATTCTAAATTTGTCTTTCTGTACTCCATGGATGGACAGATCAAGGCTGCAAGGCATCAAAAAGGTATTTGTATAAATTTGTCTACAATGATTAGAGCAAACAATGGAATAGTGTCTCTCCTCACAAAGCATATGTGATAACTTTGCCACGCCAACACACTTATTGCATATCACTGCATTATAGGCTTACACCAGTAAAATTTAGTTGTAAAATATCTGGGCTAAAGAAATCTGATACGGACATTAGTGCAAACAGAGAACTTCATTAAATCAGAGGACTCAATCACCGACAATTCAAAGGATTCCTCAATGGAAACCGAGGCCAAATATGGTGACCGTGTTTACTGCAGCAGAGGCAAGGTTTTGAAAACTTTCAGAGGAAATCAAGAGAAAAATAATTACATCTCAGATTTAGCAAACAATGTATCAGTATTCCAGGCAAAACTAAGATTATTATAATTTGAAGTTAAAAATGTACTAATTTCTGCGCTGTAAAGAAATGTTTCCCTCACATGAAATTTATTCCAGCTAGAAATATGCTGGGCACATCAGCCGAATCCAGGAAACTTTCTGAGAAGATTTGTGATTTAAATTGTGACAAATTCCTATTCAAGATATTTCCCAAACTCTTATTTTGATGTTAGGTTATGAAGGAGTTTGGGCAAGGGAAATGGTAGCGTTATTCTTTACAAAATTTAGCAAACAATGTATCAGTATTCCAGGCAAAACTAAGATTATTATAATTTGAAGTTAAAAATGTACTAATTTTTGCGCTGTATAGAAATGTTTCCCTCACATGAAATTTATTCCAGCTAGAAGTATGCTGGGCACATCAGCCGAATCCAGGAAACTTTCAGAGAAGATTTGTGATTTAAATTGTGACAAATTCCTATTCAAGATATTTCCCAAACTCTTATTTTGATGTTAGGTTATGAAGGAGTTTGGCAAGGGAAATGGTAGCGTCATTCTTTACAAAATTAAAGTAAGATATTATTTTCAATATTTTCGATATTTTTTCTTTCCGGGGGGGGGGGGAGAGGGAGATCAACCCTATCGCCCCCTCCGAAATCCACCACTGTTTAAGATATGTTGATGATCGTGATTATGCTATTTTTAAGCACTACATATTATGTACGTATATATTTATTATATCTGGGCCACCTTGCCCCGGAATATTACTAGCCCCGTCGTTAAAACAAAGATCCTATACTGTACATCACTTTTGTGCAAAGGAAGACTTTTTTTTATTACAAGGTTTTATTGCAATCTATTCAATATACAAATAAACTTATTTTCCTTTTGTAAAAATATTGATCTGATTACAAACGTTTTTTTTTAAATAGTCATTGAGCTTATTTAAAGCTTGCTCATTCTTAGCTTGGTTTTATGATTTGCAATGGTAGATTCTGGTAAGAAGGGTTTTATATAAAATACACCAATTTTTTGTTGGTCAACATTGATAACATTTTAATTTATTACCAGTGTTAGTTTATAAGCAGGCCTATAATATGAATAGTCTGATAAACATAAAAAACAGTCTAAATGAACTATATTAAAATGTGTCTTTTGGATCCACCTACCTTTGTGGTTCTGTAAAAGCGCTATAATTATCCATATCAAAGTAATGTTCTGATGGAACGGCATAACTAACATCATTCACAACTACAGTCTCAATAGATGTGATGTGTGGACTCTCAGTTAGATCACCGTTATCTGCCTCCAGCAACTTTGGTTTTTTTTTTCTATTACAATTAAAATCAGTTTGCAATTGTCTCCAAAATGCTCTTTAATGGTATGAAAAATTAAAATTGAAAAATACGGTAAAAAGTATTTTCTTTAACACTGCGTCTTACTACCCGTTCGGGTGTTATGCTTATGTACTAATTAAGCTAAGGGTTTTAGGATTAGGAAGTTTATATCAATATTAAGTATGCCCTCATTTACGTGGAGGGAGAGTAGTAAATCATTTTGGAAAACCACCCTCAGTACACCCGACCTAGATTCGAACCTTAAACTCCCCGTCATCGACAGTCTATAGTATATTGCGAGAGTAGAGCTTTAGATCACGCGGCCACCAAAGTGGGTGTATAAAAATAAAAAAGTCTCTTAGTGATTTTTGTAGGCACTGCAATTAATTCCCTAAGGTCCAATAATTTTGTAATTAATAAAAATTACCTTATTTTATTCTCGGGGTCTTAATACCTATCCGGGAAACATGCATTTTAATAAAGCTAATAGAGTTGGAATGGGTAAAGTAAAACTTAGTTAAAATGTACCCAAATTTTCAAGGAAGACGTGTATGGAAAACATTTTAAAAAATACCATAGCTACACCCGGCCGGGATTTAAACCCCGATGACTATGTCAACGGGAAACCACGTTAAATGAACTTAGCGTGTACGTCATTACAGTTTAGGTTTTTTTCACAAGTTTGTAATATACAGTTAGGATTCACGACAGCCTATAGTAGTCTTGGAAGAAAGATATGTTTAGAACAAATAAAGAAAGATACAGTATTTATATCTTTATTTATATAGGATTTTTTTAAATTGTCATTGATAGGATTTATCAAAAAAACAAAGTTGCAAGATATAAAAATAGTTTTTAAACCTGTCAAAGAATGGTTCTTTATGAATGTTTTTCAACACATTTATTGTTTTCACTGAGGTGTTCCCATACACACTACAGACAAACGCTGGCATATTTGTTTCGATATCACCTTTAATATATCCCAAATCCTAAATTTAGTTTATTGGAATATTTCAATCGGGCATCGTTTAAAAAATCCCAATTTATTAGGAAGGTATTTGATATTTTCTCTAGCTGTAAATTATCATTTTATAGATTAATATATAAAATTCAGCTTTACATATTTTACTTGAAAAATAGATAATTAAATTGGAATTACATGTTCTAAATTAATAAATTTGTAGACTACCTTTGTTTCCAATATTATTTTAATTCTATTCCTCGTCTTTTCTTACGTGGGGCGCATAAATGTAGATGTGATTTATATATAGCCTCTTCTTCTGTCAAATCCCGAAGTATTCATTGTGACTTCTCAAGACAAACGTCAATACTACTGTAGCATAAATGTGCTAATGAGTTATTTCTGACTTCTCTTATCTGCCTTTAGCCCAAAGCACCAGGCTTGGGTCAGGCGGACACTATCCACATTCCTTTTGTGTTTACTTCCTTCAACAAACCTCCCCTGCCCCCCTCCCCAAAACCATTTCCTCGTCCCTCGTTCGGGTAGTTCAGAGTCTTTCCTCCAGATATCAGAACAACCGTTAAAAAAATAATATTTATTCCGTTTTTTCTGTTGTGACTATGGATTTTTTTTATGGAAACGTCTTAGTTAGATAATATTGTATATATATAGCTTTTAAATTTTTATTATTTATTTCTGAATCACGATTTATTTTAAACGAATCTATTAAGGATTTATGAGCTTTTCAAACATATAATGAAATAGATTAAAACATAGGTACGTCACCATATTCTTACGCTCTTCAAAAATGCAAAATAATATATTATAGCATTTTTTTATTGTTTCGTAAACATGATTTCCCTAAGAGTCTGCACGGTCTTCTTTGCCACATTTGGGAGCAATGGCGGTACAGGTCTAATATCCTCTTAAGATTAACCTGGCTCATACACCTCCCTCTCTGTCTTCTCTCTTCCCACCTGCTTCATACATACTTAAAATATTTAACGGTCTTTTGGCCGTACGATAGCGTTATTGTACAGGGAAAATATTTCCAGCTGCTACATCGCAGGAAAATACAAATAAGAATAATATTTATTTTGTGACCCCCATATTAAGTTACACCATTAAATTCGCAAAGAGCCATTCTATGTCCCTATATTAGTAGCTTTTTGGTTTCTATCCATTTGTAACATAACGAGCAACCCAAATATGTTGTTTTTTCAACCTTTCAAAGTGGAAAATTTCAACTTCAAAACAATTTTTAGATACACACATATATATAAGGGTGTAGAATATAGTTTTGTTTTCATTCCAGTAAAGACCAACAATTTTATAAATATTTGACTTAATTGACTGATTGGCCCTATCTCTGCTGGCTAGGCAGCTTCCTTAAGAATGGAATTCTGATAGAAAGAGTTCTATCCCCATTGCTAAAAATGATATGAAACAGTCGAGTTTAGCTCCTGGTAGTTTGTCCTTCATAAATTACCAACCTAATTTATAAGTAACAGATTTGGGTTCTTTTCTGTCGTATTGTACCCCTGTAAGATATTTTTTCAAGTTTGGTAAGATCTATTCTGCTCTTTCTGCAACCTGTACATTTTGTAAAATTTTACAGAACAAAATTTCTTTTGAAATTTAGTAGAGCTTGAGAAGTGAGTATAATCAGCTCCACACGCTGGAACATTTTTGAAAATATTGTTAGTCCCCCTTAAAAATTCTCCTAAATGCCACTTTGTTGCATTAATTTCACTTTTAAATGCATTATGAAGAGTATGAAGACCAAAGCTCTCCATATCCAAACAAACAGGATCATTTGGATCTTCTTTGATATTACTTCTAAGGTCATTTAAAAATTTCCAATTAAAATTTGGCCCATCCACTGATACTTGAACTAGTTTATTTAAGTTAAGTGAAGACAGTTTACTCTTGAATGCAGTTAAAAGATCATGTGAAGTAGAAACGATGAAGCAAAGTACATGCTTACTACTGCATCTTTTGACTTACTCTCCAAAACCATACCACAAAGTCCATTTGTTCTTTTTGGGCAACCTTATTTAGCAATTCATCAAATAATATAAAAGTCACCAAAATAAAACTTTGTTTTTCACCTTAATATGGAAATATGGACCTATACCATAAGCAACGAAATATGCAAATTTGATACATTGAAGTTTTTTGATGCAATATCACTGTCAGTAAACATAATTTTGAAGGTGTTCACATTTTTGACTGCTGCAGACAATGATGAGTGTGTCACAATCAAATGAAGAAACCAAAGGACCTCGGCTCTCGTTACTTTATCCTTTAACACAAATATTTCTAATCCCCAAGATTTGGAATGCAATGTGCTTGGATTAAGACTCTTACAATCTTGGCCAGTATCAGTTGTGATGGTTTCCTATGTATTTTTGGACAGCTCTTATGGTTCTCTTGCCCTTGGTGTAGCAATAGGCAAAGTTTGTTAAAAAAAAAAAAAGAAGCCAAGGCAGCCTGGCATTTTCCCGCCTAGTACAGATTGTTTGTGCTTTTTTCCTTGCATGTGGTTGGTGAGAGCTTGTTTGCGTATGTTACTTTTCTCTTGCGAATTCTACAAAACAGTGAGAATTGGTCCTTTTTACACTCTTGTACCCAATAAGAAAGATCTTAATTTTGAAGCAAATTATTATTGACTGCCGTTTTTCTCGTCTTTGTCAACGCCATACTGGATAGTGAAATCTGTAAGTATTTATTGTTGAAAAAAACACCTTAAATTTACTTAAATCTGTATTCGGAAGGAGGCCCAAATTTTACAATCACTTTCAAAATAAAAATATTAATACTATTTAGGGATAAAATAACTTAGTTAGGCTAATTATTCAACTTTGATTAATATTTAAGTATATCAGTACAAATTTAATAATAGGTCTAAACCTACGATAAAATAAAATGTTCTAACAATTAAAAAATATATATGGAAAAATAAAACTAGGTATTCAAAGAGATATTTATTATAATATTTTACTATCAACATTACTATGATATAAATTTAAAAGCGAGTGCCTCCAAATCAGACATTTTTGTATATAATTCATACTATATTAAAATAATAGTTCCAACAGCATATAACCCGAACGAGTAGTAAGACGTGGTGCTAAATAATAATAATAATAATAATAATAATAATAGTTCCAAGATTTGAATATATATATATATATATATATATATATATATATATATATATATATATATATATATATATATATATATATATATATATATATATATATATATATAATATTAGGATTTGTTAGTTATAACTAGGTGGTTTAATGGAATTTAAATAAATTATGTAATTTCTTTATTAAACACAAATTAATGAGGTTATTGCATTTTAATCACACAGTACTTAGAAATTAGAGTTTTGTTCTACTTGTAATTAGATTGATTGATTGTCACACGATTGAGCTTTTACTCAAAATTATGAAAGCCAATGAAATAAAATAGGGGCCAATTTTCAAATATATTGTTAGCAAAGGCAAAGTAAAGTAAATATTATAATAACCAACAAATAATTTACTTACATACACATGGACAATGGCGTCAGCAATGCTTAGGTATTCAAAACTAAGTCAAATACGCATTTCATTTTAGAATTGAGAAACACTCAAATAAATCTGTATTTTAGCATGCACAAAGGGTCACTATACTGAAAAAGTGAATTTGCCACGGTTTTGATGTGATACATAAACAATTTTTCAATAAAGCCATAACATGAATATTAATTAAAACAGCATTAAAAAAATTAAGTTACTGATGATTTAGAAAATAACAATAGATCGCCGTTGTCACTATTTCAGAACAAAGAACACAAAATACCAAATACGCGTGTGCATGCATATTATGTGTCAAACCAAAGGCTGTGCAGACGCTATCACACAACTAGAATAGTGATCACAGCACATACACTGATGATTACACATGTGCAGATGTTCTTGGATCACGTAGTGCCGCAATATAGCAAAACCCTTCAATGTGAATATCTATGGCTTTTTCAATGAAAAGAAGAACACAGTTCACACTTTACATTGCTGCCATTGGACAAAGAGGTAATGGTTGCCTCTTAAAGAAAATCGATCATCTCCTCCCAATCCCCCAACCTAAGTTTCATTATATCGTAACTCATCAGGGAGGAATGTGAAACGTGCAACGTAACTTCCTAAAATGGGCGGGACGACGACACACACAAAAGGGAGAAAATGGTACTATATTGTTTTTTTATCCACCTTCCATATACATTCTCCCAAATAAAATATAATACAATTACCTCATAAAGCGAAAAGAGGTTTTCCTTATAGAGATAAAAATTTGACTTTATGATTGTTGATCCTTAGGTGATAAGTGTGTTTTTGATTTCACCGCTGTGTCGAGCTAATGGAAACTAGCTCACACAATCATGTGACCTTGTCACCTCTCAAGAGAATGTCTATATTTCATGAACTACCTTACTGATTGATCTCCCCTTGACCTAAATGTCAATGTGTGTTTCAAGGTCATTGCCTATAAGCTTAATTTCGTTCAAATGCAGTAATTAACCATATCAAGAAATTGTAATTTTGGGGCTTCACTCGTTTCGTATCGTCTCTTTGCTTTCACTGCGCATGCGCTTACCTCCCTTGATGACCGCTCTGACCTGCGCTGTTGCTGCAAGACATGATTGGCTGACACATGTTCTTCCCTTACTTTTTTCCTTCTCAGTCTGGAAGTTTATTTAATATACCACTCGAGCAGAATAAAACACAACTTGTAATAATTTATGGCTGATCGGTTCGCTAACTGTACCTTCTCTACTGTAGCAGTTAATCTGAGTAGGTCCTGGCCGGAATGGAATCCATTGGAGTAGGTAGCAACCCGCCACACCTGGATCATCAACACCACCAGTCTATCGCTGGTGTACTAGAAGTGTGCCGCCTGCTCTACTACTGGAGCTACAATAATGCTGCGCTGTCACAGCAGATTTCTACGTTTGAGTTTGGTTTCGCACAGACTGTTTGGTAGCCGAACTGTCTAATTCCCGTCTACGTACGGTTTGTACTGTTGCTCGCCGAGTTGTGTATCTTTTATTATGTAATTCTAAAAGTATAATGACGAGTAATGGTAAGGTTATTAAGCATCGGCTCAACCTATTTAGGAGTCATGAAGTGCTTGTTTCTTTCTAAGTCGATTCCCTGCTAAATTGATGTAAATAAGTATTGATCTAATTAGGGTGATATTATAAGAGTTGTCTAGAGAGTCAACTAAGGCATGATTGTTCAATGAGCAGATAAAGTTTCTTGGTGACATGTAGGCCTAATACTTGTGTTTTTTGTGCTAAGTGACTTATCCATTTGAGTTTGTTATTTTAGATTATGTTTATATATACAGCCATCACTATGGCTATGTGGCTAATTAACGTTAGATTCGTTGTTTGAATTGCCAAGAAGGGAATGTCCTGAGTCACTAGCAGGGAGTGCTAGATGTATTTTCATGATCTAATTAGGTCTCTTGGCCCTGGCTAAGTATCTTGTATTGTGTTAACCATGGGATCTTGTATTTTACTACTTAATATTGGCTCTGCCCTTGTGCAGCCTTTATATCGTTATCACAAGTTTATTTGAAGCCGTGTGGACGGCCTCTTTATGTCGTACTCTCATTGTAGCTCCAGGCTGTAGCTATTTTGCCCTAACTGGGGCTAATTATCCCCGTATAAGAGGGACTAGGTTAGTGCCTCCTCATTGTGACTGATGTTAACTCACTATTAGTTGCCATAGATTGAGCGTTTAATTGCTTAATTGCTAGATGCCTATGTAGCTAAGCTTCTTAAGAACCTAAGTGAGCACAAGCTGATGGGTTAATGGTCGTGTTCTTTGGGGTACAGACATTAAATCGAGCGAGCTCTTACTTGAGGTAAATTCAAGGGATTTTTTAAAATGTTTATAATTATTGACCCACCACTGTCCACTTTGTTGCAGTGAGGAAGTTGTAGGGATTGTCTTCTCGGGACCCCTTAGGATCCTGAATATTGATCCCAAACTGTAATTTGCTTTAGTTAACTACTGTTGGCTCATTAGCCTGTACCCACAGACGTTTGTGGACGTTTTGTTTTCAATTTATTATGTATGTCTTTATCTACTTGATGTGATACTACACACTACAATCACCTTATATTTAATACAGAAGACAACGGAAACCAAATGAACAATCCTTAATGTTACAAAATGTAATAAACCAAATGAACAATCCTTAATGTTACAAAATTTAATCTGTTATATGGCTCATTAATAAAACTATACTCTTTGTATTTCTTTATGTGTTTGTTACCTTCTCTAAACCTTTAGGGAAGGTACACAGCTAGGGGAAGAAATGGCAGCTGTGGCTGTGTATGAGTGTTAGCCGGAACTCTTGGTGGAGCAATGGACCGGGACAGTGGGTTGTGGTAACATTATACAAAATAAAATAGTGTATGATTCACTAATAAAAAAAATACATTGGTCTTTCAAACAAAGATTAACTAGTGTAAACAGCCAATTAAAGTGCATCACAAATGTGATTTAAGTGAAATGCAATCAAACATGTGCAAGCATAACAAAGTCAATTTTAGTGTTATTCAAGACAATTTCGGTGAGTGCATTCATATTTCCTTCCATATAACTTTTCACTAAACGACATTGATTTCAAATCCAATCCCAATATAATTAACAAGTTAATTATTCATTATTTACCTTCGACTCCTTTCCTAAGACAATCAAAAAATATATGTGTAAATTGTAATTTAATATCAGTGTATGGATCATAGATGAGGGAATCAAAAAACTTTAAAAAAAGGCCAAATAAAGGCCCAAGTCACTAGATTTAAAACATACTTTGAGAATTTTGATCACAATAAATTAAACTGAAATTAAGATTATCAAAACTAGAACAATGTTGGATAGATTTTGAAAATGTACAGTTACAAAATGAATCACTTGACAATTCATTAATACATACACATGAAAGGGACAGTCAGATGTGGTAGCGTAATACAAAATAAAATAGTGTACAGTTCACTAATAAATCAACAAAATAAAACAATATTTTAAAATTCCAGTCATTTTTAGGAAATTTGAAAAATCAAGAATTCAGAAAAAAACAGTTTCAGCAAATGTCTCCCCTCATAACCTCAACTGCTACACTGTCAAAAGTGTTAAAATCATAAAACAAAACAGAATGTAATATTTCTCAGTTAAGAAGATGGGAAATGGCAACCAATCAAGTTGGCATCAGTGAAGACAGCATCCTATTTAGTCTTACTACTACTACTACTACTACTTCCTGAAGATGTTATAATAGCATAGAAATATTGAAGTGAATGTAAATGTGTGTTAATGTATTTACTTTTATTTGTGCTCAACTATTTTCCTACTATTCTATCATTTCATCTTCATTTTAATAAATATTCAGCTAGTTCTGCAAACCATCTCAAATTATATGTGGTATTATTAACATAATTTTGTTGCTAGGACCACCATATCTTTTAAAAGATAGAAACTCATAATAGAGCAATCTGGGCTTGTGAACTTATTCTACACACCCAACACAAATACCTAGATATTGACTAAGCTAGCAGGAACGCTCCAATTTTCAAATTGAATTATTGCCTAATAGCTTGGAAATGTATAGTAAAACAGTGTAAAAACACTGTAAAATAATGTAAAGTGGTAGTAAAATGGAAGTCAATCTAAAAAGATAGTTATGTTAAGCCTCGATAGAAACAAACAAAAGTTATTTTCAAATGTTTATTTCTCTACTTAGGCATAGAAATAGACTACCAGTTGGTCTAGCCCACCCTACCTCCTCAAAAGATGAGTCAAGCTGGGTAATTTTTACAACTTGGTCAGACCTGAAACCCTGAAAGAGGATAAAAATCCAAAATAATTCAGTTTGCTATTGCTTCTGGGATAGACAGTGAATCGCATACCAGGCATATTGATGACTCACTATTTTGTACTTAAAAAGAAAAAAAGGGTGATAATTGATACACTGCTTTTAGAAAGAATTGAATGGGTAACAAGGTAAGGAGAAGAGGGTAGTTACAGTCTGTCTGCATTTGTAATGTTGTCAAGGTCTACATTTAGTAGACAGTAGAGGGGCAATAGATAAAGAAGACCAAGAATGTTGTATCCCTGCTTAAATATCTTACTGCAACCTAAAAACAATCTTGGAGTGTGTCAAAATCAGCAATGACATTGGCATATTGGCAGGGAATAGACTAAAAGCCAACACTTTTTTTTAAGTTACTATTTATAGGTTTATTAAAAAAAAACTTGTTTATTATAATAACATTTTCTAATTAGTAAATTAGTTATTTTCATTTTAAAATCATGTGTATTAAGTTTCATTTTCAAAACATTAATGTTATTGTCATTTCAAAGACAATGTTATTTTCTTTATGTACCGTATTTATCTGAATCTAAGACTAGGTTTTTCACCAAATTGTTAACGTCAAAATCTAAGGTTGTCTTAAAATCGCAGACTAAGGATTGGGTTAGGCCTACATCAAAGGGTAACATTTTACATCTTTATTTAATATAAATACAATAGTGGAAGGCTGCTTTTTTTTCTTATAGATTTTAAAGATATAACACATATCACATGATATTTGATTATTTTCATAGATTTTAAAGCTAATTTTTTTTAGGTTATCGTTAAAAATAACTACCTAGTTGAGGCCCGATATGATACATAATTCCTCGATACCCATAGTGTCGACTGGTATCACAATAATCAATACTATACGCTAAATATCTCGATACCAGTCTATAGTTTTCAACATGGTAACTCCTCAAATGGTCTGGGGATAGTGATGTGCATAATCAAATTGAATTTTGCTGTTTTTGACTACTTTTTCATTCACAATAATCAAAATAGATTTAAAAACAAATGACTTATCAAATTTCACATATTTAATTCTTAAAACTTTACCTACATAGCTAGCGCTTGTCAAGTAAGACACGATGAAAAAAAAAACTAATCAATTTTAAACAAATAATCATACATATGTAGAGTTTACTAGACAATTTTAGTGATGCCAAACTTTAGCTTTAAGCCATGAAACTCCATAAAATATCTAACTTTTGAATAATATCAAGTAAATTATTATCTTTGATTGGATGTTCATAGATTGGGTTTTGAAATAAGAATAAAGATGCTTGTTTAGTTATCACTAGTTTTTTTTACACTTGGTTGTCATGGCGAATGGCATCATCGGTAGTTCACAGCAGACGTGTTTATTATTATTATTATTATTATTATTAGCACCTCGTCTTACTACCCATTCGGATTATACACACTTACGCTAATGTGTAATGGTAGGGTGATTGTGAGATGAAATGAAGGACCTACAGTTTAACGTGGAATCCGAACCACGGTGGAGGCCTGGCATTCCCCACATTCACAAGATGTCTTGTCAGAGGTGAAGGAAGGGTTTGGTAATCAGATAAATCTGTGCCGGGACCGAGGATTGAACCCCGCCGCCAGCACAAAATTCTGACACCTTACCCCTAGACCACCAGGTCACCGACGTATTTATTGGTTAGATTTTTTGTAAAATGTGAATGAGTTTATATTTTCCTTATAAAAGCAACAGTTGATTGTAAATTTATCCTTGGATTTCTTCCTATTTCTCTTTATATTATTTTATTTTCTGTATGGTTATTATTGTGAAAGTGCCATGTTTTAAAAGCTAGCAGTGTTAATAGTTGTGTCCAATATTTGTAAGAGTAGGGTAGGCCTATGTATGAAACTCAGATTTTCGCTAATGATTATAATTTTTCATAATAAAAATGAACTTCTCATTGTTTTTATGAAACTTTATCAAAATTAACCTTCTCATGCAAAATCAATAGTTTCGACAAAAAAAGAAATTCCTTACCAATTCTGCAACTCTAATTAGATTTTAAGTCAACATAGGTGTTTTGTTATGTAAATAAAAACAAATTTGTTAGCACTACAGAATAAGTTTAACATAATTATTATTTTCTTAATTCATGATAAAATAAATACCACTTTTAAAAAATCCATCCAGAACCACTGAAAAACTGGGGATAGTCTTGAATTCAGGTAAATATGGTAGATTAATTTTAAAATTATGTATTTAATTGACTTCAACTCCTGTAGATCTATAGTACATTAATTATAAATTGTAAGTTTTTTCAGTAGTTACAAATAAGATCCATAGCCAAAATTTAATATGTTTAAAATACTGACAGCTCGAGATGAAAAGCCTTTAGGGTCATTTCAAGTCATTTAATAAACCCCGTTGTCGGGTGATATGTTTTGTTTAGAGATGGGCCACTCGAATCTTCGAATCTTTCATCTCATAAACCAAGCATAATTTTTGAATTCAAAAATTACTTAGGCCTACTTGGAAAGCACAACTTAATCCGTAATATTTATTTAGTCGGACAAAAGAGATAAACATGAATACAATCTTCTTTTAAAAAAAATTGTTAGGCGTGGAAAATAGGAAAATATAACGTGACTAGTACCCTAACCTCCTACCTGTATGGGAAACTTGGACTAGACCGTTTCGGTACATGCTCACTTCTAAGACTTTCACCTCACGAACAATCTTGTAAATAGTTTAATGAAGCCATTAAAACTCTTAAAAAAGTGAAAATCAAAGTTAGAGTTATAAATAAACTCGAAATAAATAAAACAAATTAGGGAAATAAGTACACATTACACATGATATAAAATCAGCCGCCATGACGTATATTTTACTCGCCCAAGTGATGATTAAAATAAAGATACTGTTAAGTCTTACTAGTTAACTGGTTTCCATTATCTACAACTATACGAAGAACCCAAATTTATTGCATACGATCCTTATGTTAGACATTTTGTTGGGTTTCATGAAAAATAAATACTGCCAACAGAGAGCGATAAAGTTTTTTTTTTTTATCCCTACCAGCCTAGGGGCCTACATATCGTTTATCGATTGTTTGTTTAAAATCGATTTAGATAATCTGATCACTTAGTAAGCGCTCTCGAGTTTTAAGAATCAAATGACTTGCTAATCTATTATTTGTTTTTAAGTAGATTTTAACTTAGTTTTTATTAGTTTTTAAATATGTTATTGAAGTAATTGTAGAAATATTCATACGTAGTCCTGCCTTATAAAATGGTAGTGAGCATATTGTAGTCGAAAATATGTTCATGTTTTAAATAGAATGTATTCTCAGAAACGATATATCGCAAGAATCGAATATATGTGTTTTCTACGCGAAAATAGATAATAGATATAATAATAAAATAATAATTAAACATACTTTAAGGCTTTATTGAGTTCACTATTTCCAATGTATGTTTAATTGTTAAGAATGTTGTTGTAGTCTTTATTAAAAATATCCGTTTTTATTCTTATTTTCGCTATCTTAATACAATAAAATATCCTTTAATGATGATTAAATTTGATCAAAGGATAACTAGGCCTAATCTGTTTATTTCATATGTTTTTAGAAACTTAACTCATTCTAACAACACTTTTAAAAATAACTAAAAGACACTCATATTTTGATTGGTTTGATTTTTAAACAATATGAGTCTAGATTTTAACCTGTATTTTGTGAGGGGTGGTTGGGGTTGATTAAAATTGGAAGCATGATTGAAATAAATCTTAATTCACAGTTTAGGCCTATATTGTGTAATGTAGGTCTATTTATAAATAATTAAAATTTATAACGATATGCTAGGATTCGGATTTGGATTCGAGATTCGAAAATAAAATGTAGAATCATTCGAGAAATAGTGGATTCGACCCATCTCTAGTTTTGTTCAGTACATTTTGTTGTAATATCTTGTAGGGTTAAGTTATACTCATTTATTAAACCCCGTTTTTGCGTGATATAGCTTGTTCAGTACAGTTTGCTATAAAATCAGGTAGAGTTAACTTATAATCATATAATAAACTCTCTTGTCGGATGATATGGTTTGTTCAGTACAGTTTGTTGTAATATTCTGTAGGGTTAAGTTATAATCATTTAATAAACCCCATTTTTGGGTGATATAGTTTGTTCAATACAATTTTCTCTAAAATCATGTAAAGTTAACTTATATTCATTTAGTAAACCCCATTGTTGGGTGATATAATTTTTTCGTGCAGTGTATCAAAAATATAGTTTAGGCTTTTGAAACTTATGTTAAGCTTGATAAAAGCATTTATCTTAGTGGTAAGCTTACTTGTTGCACTGTGTCTCTTTTCATGCATTATAAGTGACTAGTGCCTCATGGCAGTGATATCTGCAAATCATCGTGGTAAAATGTATTCAAAATTTTTTTACTGGGAAAAGTTATATAAAATGAAGCCTCATTCAACTTTAAAGTCATTGGTTTACTTGTCAAAGGCAACTTTCCATTGATTTTGATCTTTCAGTATTTAATTTTAAGGAAAATTCAGTTATTCTTCTTCGACCTACGATTATAACTTTAAAATTACCCCTGTCCCAGCTCTTAACCAAGTTGTTGTACCTTACCACTTAAGTAAGAATTTAGTTATTACTTTTAAACAAAAAGAAATATTTTATTTACAGAATGAGTTATTATTTTTAACCAAGGAGAAATAATTTATTCACAGGTATAAAACCATGCACACGTAAGGGTTTCCATGGTAATGTAAACAAAGAATGAAAAGCTAAAAATTCTCTAGGAAAATCAGATTTTCGTAGGGAAACTATTATTTTTCCCAACATCCTGGGGCCCCTAACATTAAAAATGAGTGATTGTTGTCTAAATCGATTCAGTCCTTATCTTGTAACTTCAATTACCGGAAATGGGCTTATCAAATTATATAATATATATGATAGAGGGAGTCATAAAATGTGATAGTGAAAATGAGAGTGTAAGTGTTTTGAGTGTGTGATGGTGTGAGTTTGTGGGTGAGAGTGAAAATGAGAATGTGAGTTGGGAGAAAGTGAGTGTAAGAGTTTGAAAATGAACAATTGAGAGAGTTTGAGTGAGTGATAGTGAGAGTATATGTGTATGCTTTAGAAAGATAAATAATGGGAGAAGAGGGAAAGAGAGAAAGAGGAGATTGTGTGTGTATGTGTGAGAAAGAGAGAGTAAAGTTTTAGGAGGGATATTGTGTGAAAAAAAGAGAAAATGTAAGGGTGTGTGGAGAGAGAGTTGAGAGAGAGAGTTAGAGAGAGAGTTTAAGAGATAGAATGTTAGAGAGAGCCAGTGAGCGTTTGTGAGAAAGCGTTCAAGAGATAGAATGCTGGAGAAAGAGAGCGTTTGAGAGAGAGTATATTAAAGATAATGTGAAAGAAATTGGGTGATAGAGTATGTGAGGGTAGAGAGTGTGTGAAAGAGAGAGAAAGAGAGAGAGTGTGTGTGTGTGTGCATGCGTGTGTGCATGTGTATGTGTGTGTCAAATAGGGAGAGAGAATGTGAAAATATATATACGGTACATAAAACATTACAGTACTCTGAAATATCATTTCAAAATTAAGTATCAACTTATTGTATTTGTAAGAATGTGAAACCCGCCTCGGTGGCGTAGTTGGCTAACGCGCTAGTTGTGTTGAGCTCAACTGCTGAGGACGGGGAGATCGATGTTCAAATCTTGGTCGGGTGAACTGGGGGTGGTTTTTCCTAAATAGTTTTCCACTCTCCCTCCATGCAAATACGGGTTCACGTCCTCTTAATTTGACCTTCCAAATTCCTAATCCATTAACGTAATTAGTACTTAAAGCATATAACCCGAACGGGTAGTAAGACGTGGTGCTAATAATATAAGAATGTGAAAAGATAGATGGGGTACAAAAAACATCACTTTTAAATAACATTTCCTCATAATTAATTGGAAAAATGAAAACATAGCTTAACTTATATATTTGTATTGTGTTACCATTTGCTAAAATGAACATCAAAACACATTATTTGAATAAAATTAACATCAAAACCCAATATTTGAAGAAAATGAACACCAAAACTCATACTTAAATAGTTAAAATGGATATTTTTAACTATTCAGTATCATTTTATCGTTTTTAAGCTTATAACTCTTACCAAAACATATTTAAACATAATTTTATCACGCGCAAAACAAAACGTAAACAATATTTTTATGAACTTAACAAATTGACCTTTAATTTTTCAAATTATGCTCAATATTATTGGTTCAAATGTGCATTAACGTTAACATTCCAATAAAAATTAATTATTCCCCAGTTTGGGCATCTAAATTTAGATGTGTTATTACCAGCATCCAAAGAGAAAATTGAGATGTGTTTGGACCAACAAATAAAGATTGAGTTAATATTTTTTAGCCAAAGAGATATATTTTTATTTAAAGATTTACAGCCATGCATCGAATAACGGTATCCATGATGATTAAACAAAGAATGAAAAACTGAAAATTCTTTGTGAAAATCGAGCTTTTGCGGAAAACTATTTTTCCTGACATCCTGGACTCTAAACCGTTAAAATGAGTGGTCCTTTGTCAAAATCTGTTCAGTTATTTCCTCATAATTTATATTATTCTATTTACTCCAATCTATTTACACTTAAACCTATTTTTGTAACATGTATATTTTGTCCTATCTTCCGATAGGAAATGGTTACTCAACCAGTTAGAATGTGTACCTGGATAAAAGGAAGTGCTGGTACTGGTGCACATATCTATTGTTTTTAAATTATTTTACTTAAATGTTTTAAGATCCCTACAGCTACCATTGTCCTCAACCCCTCACTACTAATAAACAATAAAAACAAAATAAGCTCAGTTTTTCTTCACTCACAGTTAACTACATTTGTTTACCAAACAAACATTAGAATTTTTTTTTCTTGCCATCCACCTGCATAAATGTAAAGCTGCATTAGGCTGATGTGCTCTTAACTGTTTAATTTCAAGTTTTTCATGAGTAA
The DNA here is from genome assembly GCA_039000515.1 of Timema cristinae. Classification (NCBI taxonomy): domain Eukaryota; kingdom Metazoa; phylum Arthropoda; class Insecta; order Phasmatodea; family Timematidae; genus Timema; species Timema cristinae. The sequence continues at coordinate 35,343,567 of JBCFYV010009882.1, forward strand.
GAATCTAATTTATTCATTTTAATCAATCATTTTCAAGCTTCATCTTACTTCTTGGGTCAAAACACATACCAAAACACAGACATATAAATGCAAAAAAGAAATATATACCATCTTTATTGTATAGCGGGCCCGCGTAGACTGGCTCCAGTTGCTAGTGCAAAGCTCTCACCGGAATAGTAGAGTGCATTGACCTTGAGAGACATTGCACACTATGTGTGACCTCTTTGAGAGGGCCTGCCAGATTTGACCTGTGTCAGCTAGTATATTTTGTCTGTAGAGTGATGGTACAGTCCTCTTGTATCATTTGGAATGAGGAATGAATAATCTTAACTGGAATACTGAATAATGAATCCATTAATTCACTGGCTGTAGATAATGGTGCTCCACTTCATATTCATGTTTTTTCCAAAATATTTTATAGAATAAAAAGAAAGAACAAATAAGTTTTTATGTTAAAACAATGTTGGGAAAATGTTGGTGGGGTCTGGCCGGCCCCTGTGACCTCTAAGGATGGGTTGTCCTTGATTCAACACATATATTATTTCTTAATTTTGAATTAAAGATTTTCTTATAGCATCCATACTTGTTTATGTGCATTTTTTGTTGGTCATTTTATTTTCCACTTACAACTGACCTTACTAACTAGTTTATATCTAACCAAGACAAAATTCTTTTATTGTTGAACAAAGAGATTATAGAAAAAAAATTGTTGGTTACTGCTTAATTTTTAAGTGTGGAGTAGACTCAGTATGTCATAAAAGTTAAAACAGAAAATTCTTACAAAAATTGTAAAGCTAAAAGATAAATAGTTTAAATAAACTAGATAAAACTCAAGACACTACTAAACAGTTCCAACCCATTATTACACAAGTAGTATTTCATATCTGTAACATTGTTTATAGTTATTTTAGTATCAATCTTCCCTTTGGATTCTTATTTAATCTATTTTCACTTAAGGGACAAAAAAACACTTTTATTTCTCTAGTTGGGTTGAATATAATACTTTTATTTTGGATTTATTCTTCGGAGTTATAAACTTGCTTTTGTCTATTGCATTGTGTAAATCATTCAGTGTGTTGGAGCACATAAATAGGGCCTAGTCAATAATATATTATTTTATAATTACAAAACAAAATTGCCAGTAACATTTTTTAAACTTCTTTTTAACACACATACTTTTCATATTGTAGGTTTTAAGTTTGAGGACCAGTCCATCTTTGATCAAACAACATGGTGGTGAGTTATTTTTTAATCATATTTTACATTAAATTTATGACTAATTGTTGAATATATAGCTAAATGTATTTTACTGAGTTCAATTATATCTCATTTGCAACTTTGTGGTTGAATGTTCAGGGGACTGTAGAGCCATAAACGCGATGGTTGCTTCAACTTTGGAACAGAGGGAAAGGGAAATGTGCTTAATAACATAAAAACTTATAATCACTTTAAATATCAACTTAACAAAATGAAATATGACTATAAATATAACGTTTGGAAAGTTTGAATAGAGAGTAGCAACAAATTATATATAGAGAGGAATTAAAATCACACAGATAAGAAACATTACTTTATTTAAACTTTTCAAACATCAAATTTTTCTTTTTGATTACACTTCTTTCATAACAATCATTTACTTCTTTATATGATCTTGTATTTATAATATATCATAGCTGAGTAAAGCATAACCTGGATGACACATCCGTTGATTTACATTAAATCTACAATTAATCTTGTCTCGATAGTTAGCACAAGCAGATTTTTAGAAACTATTTGACTCGAATAACAAGTCTTCAACATTAAATTCTTTACAATCTTTTAATAATTTTGGGAAATAAGTCACCTGTTATGTCTTAACTTTCATTTTAATATGTTTCATGTTGATTTTATACTGTTAATTATTTTTTTTACATATGTAAGGTACATAAATAACCTAGTCAACTATTTTAACCTTTCTATTAATCATATTTCCATTGTCACTGTTTACATATCTTAAACATTACAGAACATGTCTTTCCTGTCAACATAATATCAAACTGTTTAATAGTCTATTTAATTATTCAACTAATAAGTTCTTTAATGTTGGCATATCAATTAACCTAGTATTTTTTTAAAGTCATAATCTTCATAAACCCTATAATCTTTTCTCAAACACTCAAATTTTGTAGTGACAAGTTACTATATTAATAACTCTTATTATAGTCAATTTGTTAATTTCCCCTTTTTATTTTGCTTATACACTATACCTATAATCTGCTACCAATTAAATATTGTTTTGCACAGATTAATATTTTTTCCTTGTTGTATGCTAATTAATTTCAGAACTTTACTATTTAACAATCTCAATGATGATTTTTTAGAAATGTTATTGTACCTGTTTTATTTGACTTGATTCATTGATATTATTTTCTCATTGAATAAATTATCTTCATATTATGTTTCATATTTATATTGTTTAATTGACCAAAGAAGTAAACCGATTAATCTAATTAGCTGTTCCATCCAAGTACGTTCCTTACATTATAAAAAAAACTACCTTAGATACAAGCAGGTGGCTGGCTGCTGCACCATGATATGTTGCGACCTCCCATTACTGCTGTTGTCATGTAGTACCTACAAAGCATAATTGTGTTATGTGTCATACACATCCTGTATGGTCCAGAACTTTCATTTTGTGATTTATTCCTAATTCTACAATTAAAGCTGTAGCTTTGTTGTAAATACAGCTAGTCTGCAGATCAAGCTGTGAAGGTGTTAAGGTAGGCAATCCTGAAAAGAATGTCATGTAATGGGTTTGGAAACTGGCAGGAATGTCTAAATAATTTCATTATATTAAACAGGAATTAATTTGAAAAGAGCTATCAAAATGTTAATGATAAGTAATGCATTGTGTCAATAAAAACTTTATGATCACTCTCTATTTGATAGCTATCATAATATTTGAATCGGCTATGCAGCAACATAGAAATTTTAAATGGTTTTTGTTTTAGAAATTTGCACTACAAATTTGTGCTACATTAGATGGAATTAAGAAGATATTTACACCTCAACCTGAATTCACCTACTACATGAAGGTAGGTAATATAATTTTCACTATTTTTTCATACCACAAAATATTTTCTTTTCTTAAGGTAGGGTTTGAAAATTCATCGACTGTTGACATATCTAACCGGCTTGCTTGTCTGCAACACTTTCATATTACTGTCCAACTCGCACTCATGTATGCACTTGACATAATGGTTTCTATTTTATTTATTGTTTTTACAAATCAAGAGTTAGTGATCATTTTAATGTTTTGCTGAGTGTTGCATTCCTCCCATTGTTTGTGAGCTGTATTATTATGTATAGTGGATGGTGAATGTAATATTGTGACAATATTGATAGATAGCTGCTAACCAACACAAACCACCTCCTTCTGGCAACAGCTATCACTTCCCACTGTGACATGTTGACAATAATTTTCTATTAATATTTTATTGGTCCTCCAGGCCCACAGTGTGTTTATTTCAGCTCATTCTGTTCACTTTGTGAGAATGTCACTTTCTAATAGAGAGCGAAAAATTGATCAAATATCTCAAAGTCTTAAAATAAATTGGAAGAGTAATTTTGTTGTTGCTTTTGTTGAAATAAAATCCAAACCTAAACTTATGATTCACAAGCAAACTACTGTGATTACAAAATAATAATATTTGAAATGACACTATAAAAATCATAATAATAGTTATATAAATTAAACAGGATTTTAGTGTCAAAACAAACTAGACTGATTAAAAAGAGGACTTAAATTTTTACAAAATGTGTTCAAATTTAATTGCTTCATAATGTGAATGTGTATTTAAATAGTTTAGATAATACTGCTTCGAGGATTTTGCTAACCCACATAAACATCTGGGAAAATCTAAGCTTTAAAATATTCTAGTTGCACATTTAATGATTTTAAATATATAGCATCAAATAGATAGTAATAACTTAAATACCCAGATCATTGGGTACACATACTATATGGCAATCTTTATTGGTATAGTTTGCTGACAACATAGAGGTTGCTATTAGAATCTTGACCAGGTGTACTGAGGGTAGATTTTTCTAAATGCCTTCCCATTTTCCTTCCATCCAAATGTGGGTAAATTTCCTCTAAAGTTCTACCATCATTCCTCTACCATTAGAGTAATTATATGCTTACAACATGGATAGGTAGAAAGACGTGGTGGAAAAAAAAAGATAAAACTAAGCAAACAGGTTTAATAGGCTATGACCAAAATATGCCTCAGGTTTGTGAATCTGGCCCTTTGATTAATTTTAGTTTGAGACTACTGCCTGATTTTTAACTTATAGTAACTGAAGCTCTCTCCCCTAATATTCATTCTCAGGTACAATACTTAAAATAAATCCGGGTTTGCATGTCACAACATTAAAGACATTAATTATTGTTAAGAACTCATTCTCTAGCTCTCTTTTTTTTCCTCTAAAAATAATTCTTATTAAATCTTCCTTGATAATAATCTTAAGGTATCTTGCTATACCAACACTCAAATATCTCCAAAAAGTTTTTTTCTGTAAAAAAAATTTATTATTTGCCATAACTAAATCAATGGAGTAAATAACACTTTCTTAATTTAGTTTTTTAATATACTTATGAAAAGCTTATTTTATTTACAGTCAAAAGCAAATACAAATTTAATTTGACATAAAATAATCATAGTCATAAACAGTAGCATCAAAAAACTGCATAGTGCACATTTAATTGTAAGTGTAACTGAGGTTTTCACAGAAACTAGAAGTATTGGGAACTTGGTCCTACTACTATATTTTCTTACTCTTTACTTCTCTAACACATATAAAGCAGCACCATTATCCTGTGAAAGGCTTATCTTGTGCAGAAACGTTGAAGCATCTACTCAACTTGCTCAGGACCATTTATATATTTGATAAAATGTGTTTTACAAGCCTGGTAGTCTCTTAGCTATAGTGGAATGATCAATTGGAGTCCAAACTTACTATAAACTAGTTGCATTTTGACAGGTTTTCTTCGACTTAATGTAGGTTTGTTGAGAACATAAACTAAACGTTCATTCAACACAATATCATCCCCTAAGCATTCCTGTGCCTTTGTGACAGTTTTTTTTCATGCCATTTTATCATTTGTATCAATACCACCTTTTGTTTTACTATAGTATGCTTTTTTATCTGTATCCTGTAGATCAACATTGTATTATATTATGTTTATATGAGCAGTGTGTTTTTCTTTGGCTTCTTTTTAATGATGATGTAGGAACTTTTAACAGGAAACTTTTTTGAAAAAGGCCCAGTAAACCCAAATTTCAATTATCAATAATATGGCACAATTCCTTTTACAGCTTGTATCTATTAATGAATGTTATTTCTGTTCAGCTGTATAATTCCCACATCTTAAACTACAGATTCATGTAAAGACTTTCTTCCAGCTCCACCAAAGTGTAAAACTGATTGGTTTAATCCACTTTGCTATTGGATTTTATAACATCACTTTTGTCTCACTGATCTTTGGAATGTTTTTTTTGTTTCCTAACATGTACTCCCTACAACATTACAGAAAAAACATGATAATCAATTACCATTCTAACGAGAAAATCATATTTTCTTGACTTCTTTTAAAAACTTTTGTGTGAGTTCCTACCCCTAAGCGACATAAACATCTCATGTATGCACGTCTCAAATATTGTACATAGACACTACATAATTTAGATAAGTAAACACTTACCTCAACTCTGTTAATTTTTATCATTCTTTTTTCTGTTTTTTTTTACCATTGAATATCAAAATTTACAAAGCACAGTATACATATTACAATTCATAACTTCTTTCATATTTAAATATCTCAATGATTGACTTTAGACTAAAAGTGTAAAAATATAAAAACAGTTGTCACCATTCACTCCCATCAATATTAGAGAACTAATAAAAGCAAATAATTCATGAATATCAATTTCATTAATCCAGTGTTTTCATTATTTAACTTACCAATTATTATTTATTATTAGTACCTGCTTTGGTGTCCACATGGTCTAAGGTGTTACTTTCACAGTACCCTAGACTGCCGATGATGGGGAGTTTGAGGTTCGAATCTTGGTTTGGTGCACTGAGGGTGGGTTTTCTAAAATGATTTTCCACTCACCCTCCATGCAAATGCAAGTACACTTTATATATATATATAACCTTCATCCTTAAAACCATTAGCATATCCAGTACATAAGTGTATAACCCAAACAGGTAATAAGATATTGTGCTAAAATAATATGTATGTGTTCTTAAAACACTTTTACTAAGCTTCCTTGATCACATTTATCTTGTCTGCTACAATCATGCATAAAGTTTGCTGAATTTTTTATTTTACTCCTCCTTCGCACTAGGGTTTTTGAAGAAAATTCTCTTACACTTTTAGCCAAAATGTTAATATAGCTGTTATGTATTTTCTTTAATAATGAGGTTTACCTCTGGAGAGATTTAAAATTACATCTAGATTTGAAGGAAAGATATAACTGGTGGATAGGTCCTTATTGTTCTGAAATGCTCTTCGACCAACAAGATTAGTGCATAACTGGTAAAGAGAGAAAGAGGGATAATTATTGGGAGGAAGGCAAGTCAGAGTGAATAATATATTTTACCTGAAAATGCTTACTTGTTTTTCGTTTGGTTTGAAGTCTGTTTGCCATCTCACATTAGTAAAATAAATTTTCTGTTTTTTACTTTCTTATATACAGAAAGTAGTGTGATAGTAAACATTTTGCCCTCGAGATCATGATGGATCTTGACGTTTTATGTGAACCCGAATTAAAAAAATTAGTTTCACATTTCTGTGCATTCTTAACGATAGGTGTAAATAAATTGAGACCAATTTATCAAATATATGTTTCAGCTTGCATACAAATATATCTACATACATAAAATGCTCATTGCCCTATTTTACCAGCCTTTGAACCTGGAAACTTTAAACATTTTGGGGAATATTCCTTTTAGGCCCTAGGCAATAGATATGACAGTATTTTCTGAAATTCGACATCTAAGAGGTGAAAAAGGGAGGTTTAAAGTTTTTAAAATTCATTGATCTCTTTTTAACCAGCGGACATTGAACTTTGAAATTTAAAAAGGCTTCTTTTGGTGAAAGTTTTTTTAGGGTTTTTCAAATTTAATTCTCCAAGGGGTCAGAAAGGGGTGGTAAATATAATGTCCTTCAAACTCAATAAAATTTAATATCTGGGAGTTGTTCGGGTCACAGAATAAGAATATGAAAATTTTGTATACGGCACTCACAAAATGGGCCCCAAGGTCTGCTGGAGAAAAGAGGGTGAGGGTTCAAAACTTCCTAAACTAAAATAAACTACTATTTATCACTGTGGTCAAGGCCGTAGCCAGCCAATAATAATTTGGGGGGGGGGGGGGCACATCCTCCAATCGCCAGAGGGTATAAAAATTCTAAATTCTAAACAGTTCTAGAAGCTATCTGAAGTGTTTTTTATGTCAACATAACCCCTAACTGCCGGAGGCTAGGAAAAATCCATATATTTAAACAACTCTAGAAGCTCTTTAAAGTGTTTTTTATGCTAACAGCCTAACTGCCGGAAGATAGGAAAAATCTCTATTCAAACACCTTCAGAAGCTCTCTAAAGTGTTTTTATAGTAACATAGCTCCCTAACTGCCAAAGGCAAGGAAAAATTCTAAATATTAAACACCTCTAGAAGATATCTGAAGTGCTTTTTATGGTAACACAGCCCCCAGATTTGTACTTGTGCCTTAATTTTGATACTGTTTGAACTATAAATAAAGCTATATATATATATTTTGTTCATAATTTTTTTTGGGGTGTTGAACCTCCCAACCCCCTCCCCTGACTACGGCCTTGACTGTGGTAGAAATTTGAAACGTGTCAGGCAATAAAAAAACTACTTCATAAAATTATAAAAGTCTGAACATTTTTAACTTTTATGTTGAATCCCGGGAAATAGGGAAAGGGGGCTATAAACAGAAAAAAACTTTGAGGTGTGGTAGAAAATTTAAACATGTCAGTCAGGTAGATAGACAATCCTAGATAACTGATAGCCAAATAGGTCTTAAAATTTGAAATTACTTAATTGTAGCTAGAAAAATGGGGTTAAGGGATTAAATATTCCAAAAATAATAGACAACTAATTTCCATTGTGGAAGATTATTATTATTATTATTATTATTATTATTATTATTAGCACCGCGTCTTACTACCCGTTCAGGTTATACGCACTTACGCTAATGTGTAATGGTAGGGTGATTGTGAGATGAAATGAAGGACCTACAGTTTAACGTGGAATCCGAACCACGGTGGAGGCCTGGAATTCCCCACATTCACAAGATGTCTTGTCAGAGGTGAAGGAAGGGTTTGGTAATCAGATAAATCTGTGCCGGGACTGAGGATTGAACCCCGGCTGCCAGCACAGAAGTCTGACACCTTACCCCTAAACCGCCAGGTCACCCATTGTGGAAGAAACCTGTTAAATTTGGCAAGCAGGTTTAAGTTACCCTCAAGATAGCCAAATCTTAAAATTTGAAATTTATAACTGGGAGTTTAAATGGCTCAACATTTACAAAACTAATACACTCAACTACTTCTGTATGTGGTAGAAAACTGAAATTCACTAAGCAGGTATAAGGACCACCCCAAATAAACAAAAATAAAAACTGTTAGTTTTAAATTTTAAATGGAATTCCGGGAAAGCGAGATGGGGGAGATAGCCAGAATAAACCTTTGAGATGAGGTACAGAGAAAAATCCAAATAACCAAATTAATCTTAGAATTTGAAACTTCTCAAAGTGAATAGAAAAAAAGGTATTGAGGGGTTCTAAATTTACAAAACTATTAGAAGCAACTATGTCTCAATGTGGTAGAAAACTGATATTCAGCAGGTTGGTAAAGATACCACTCCAAATAATTATAAAAGTCTGTAAATTTTTAAATGGGACTCTAGGAAATAGGGGGAAAAGGGGCATACAAAACTTTTAGATGTGGTAAAAAATTGAGAGGCAGATAGAAGTACAACTCCAGATAAATAAATAAATCTTAACATTTGAGATCCATAAGTGGGAGTTAGAGAAAAAGATGTAGAGATGCAGTGATGGGGGTAAAATTTCCAAAACTATAAACTACACTTCTCACAGTATTAGACATTTGACATTTGTCAAGCGGGTATAGGGACAACCACAAAACTTTATAAAGTTCTTAATTCTTAAATTTTAAAATGAAGGGCCAGAAAATGGGGGAGTGTAGATTCCTTGAAAATTTCCAAAGCTAATATAAAAACAATTTTTTAGGAGGTAGAAAATTAAAATTCTGCACGTATGTTAATAGACCTTCCCATATATTCAAATTACATCCGAAAATTATGAAATTTCATTATTATTGATTTGGTTAAGTTGAAATTTGGTAGGCAATTAAATATACCATATAACATAACCAAATAAGTCTTAAAATTTCAAATTGGGAATGTGGGAACTGAAGAGAGGGAGGATTAAATTGACAGATTTCCAAAAGCAATAACAACCAAATAATCAATTAACAAAGATAAATTCAAAATGTGTATTGTGTGTGGTGCCCATAAGAAAAATATCTTTTTTATCTTTCCATTTCACTATCATCAATTGATATTTGTCTGTAGCTAAGCTTTCCACCTTTTACTTAAAGGTATAGAAAGTATTGTGATCGTCAAAAAAGTCCAACTGGAGAGTTGATTAATGTCGATGTTTCATGACCCCCCCTCAAATCCAAAAAAGTGGTTTTTTGAATTTCCGTCCGTCTCTCTGTACCTCGGGCTAGAGCCTAAACTATTTTACCGATCGGGCTAGAGATTGGTATCTAGGGTTGCCCCAAGGAATTTTTGGAATTGGATATCTAACCCTAAAATTAAGGGCAGTTAACTAAAGGCCAAAAAGAGAAAAAATTGTTTTTCTCAAAATCGGCTCTAACAATTTTGATTAACTATCCTTTCAAAACATTTATAAATATTCAAAAGAAAATGGCTACTCTCAATATTTCAGCAAAATGACTTCAATGGTTCTGGTCTGATCCGTAAATTCGCATTTTTTAAAAATCATATCTCCGAAACTATTTGAGATATGAAAATAATTATCATTGCAAATATGTAGGTCTCTTTATAATACAAATCTTTTATATGAAACAATTTTTTTATAAAACCATTATCTTTCAAGCTATATGCAAATACATATTTAAATATATATATACATATATAAATATAAATATATATATATAATATAAATATATATATATAAATATAAATATAAATATATATATACATATATAAATATATATATACATATATAAATATATATATATATATATATTTATATATGTATTGGAATATATAAATATATATATATTTATATATATGTGTGTGTGTATTTTAACTTTTTGAACACTAAAGGTAAAGTATTGCAACCGTAAAAAAAATCTAACCCAAAATGTTGATGGATGTCAACATCTCATCACCCCCCGAACCCTAAAAAGTATTTTTTGTAATGCCGTCTGTTTGTGTGTTTGTTTAACCCCAAAATTAAGAGTAGTTTAATTAAGGGTGAAAAGAGAAAAATCGATTTTCTCAAAATTGACTGTAACGATTTTGATTAAAATTAGTATCTAGGTGTTGATTAAGATTATAAACAAAATGGCTATTTTAATTTTCCCATGAAAATTACTTTTAGGGTACTTTACAGAAGCAGACATTTCCATATCTCCACACCTATTGAAGTTAATAAATAACTTATCATTGCAAAATTGTAACACTATTAAAAATCAATATAATTTGAACTTTTATTACTATAAAGCCACATGACTGACTCACTCACTGACATTAATGTTTACCCACTTCCAGATGAGATAGAAACTTGAAATTTGGCAAACATATAGCTTCTAGTTTGTAACCGACGGGGAAATTTCAAAAAGTTAAAAATTTTAATTTATAACCTCGAAAAAATTCAAAATGTTGGAGTAACTTTAAAGTCAGTGCAGACCTTTATTGGAGATCTCTTGTGGCTAAATGGCAAGACCTATCAAAAAACCGCTCTGAAATTACATTAGTTTACATACACTTGCAAAGAAAACCTACTGGGGGTTAGGGGACATAGCCCCCAACAAGCAAAAAAACCAAAAGTTTCTGAGATATTGGCAAATATAATAATACAATTCTGTGAGGTTTAGTTGTACAGAGATACTACCTATGTTTTAACATAATAATTCTCTAATGCCATAGCGAAGTTAAATATAAGTCTCTCATAAAGTTTATGTTATTTTTTCTTTAACCTCTTAGGAGAAATGTTTGCACAACCATGATCTATCTACTTCATTTCAGACTCTATAATCAATATTTACATTTTTTATTGGTCAAAATTTAAAAATGAGGAATTTAATAGCAATGCTATGTCTTGAAAATGTGCAACGCCTAATAAAATGTTAAAATTTTAACTGAAAGTCAAAATTTTAATACGAAGTGTTGACCCTTGTGGACCCAGTATCGATCTTTTTTATTGGTCCAAACATACAAATGAGGACATTAATTCTTTTTAAATAAAATTATAAAATTTAAAACCAGGTCTCAAAAAATGTTTACATATGTATAGTGCAATTTATGCTTGGGTTTGCTAGTGTATATTATTTCGTTTGACATATATTACAAGTTTTGAGTAAATATGTCCATTTTTAAACAATAGAGCGAGAAAGCCTGTGCAGAGTTCCTTACCATTTATTTCAATTTAGCATTTGTTATTTCTACTGAAACTTCCTTCATATTATGATGCACAGTCCCACTATGTCTGATTGATTGTTGCAAAATTTGCTGTATTAAGCAGGACTTGCTGTCCAGAGTTGTCCAGTATTCCTTGTTTTGAAGAGGAGCCATAAATTGTAAAACTATTTTTGAGCCATAGGTTTCTATTTTTATGAAGTCATCAAACATATGTTCATGACCAACATAACTGATGAAATTCCACACATAAGCAGATTTTGATTCACATAGATCAAAAGATCTTATGTCAAATCTAACTTTTTTTTTTAAGGGATGTACACCTTCCATCATGACAAACGCCCCTTCCACATCATTGTCTAGTGGCACATCACACTCTGGTGTATACACACTCCTAAACTTTTCATCCAGGTATTCCAATATTGGCTTGAGTTTATACAAACTCTTAGAACCACAATTTGCTTCATCATATGCCTCATTCTCATTAAAATGTAAAAATTTGAGAGTATGTTTGAATTTCCTTCAAGAAAATGGTTGCTGAAATATTTGGGGTTCTAATATTTTCCTCCTGGAAAAATAGCTCTTATTAGATTTTTGATGAAGACCTTGGAATAAAAAAGTATGACCGTATCATAAGAGTTTCATCATTGTTTGTATCACTCCACTGATACAATTTAGATTGTAATTTTTTACAAAGAGTATTTTCTATAAAAGTTGCTGGTCATAATGTTTGGTTTGTTGCTTCGCGACTTTATTCAAATTTAAATTAAAGGGTTTATCCCTGAAATTGGTTATATTTCAGATTCAATAGGCAAATTATCACATTATTATTAGCAAAGAGTAGAAAACAACTGACACTTTTTTTATACTTTTACTTATATTATTAAGAAGACTCATTTCCACTGCATCTATGAATAAATTAACTGGTTCACAGGGCTCAGTTGACTCTCAACAAAATATGTCTACACGCTTGCCCTTATTTTCTTCAAGTGTCGAGTGTCACCCCTGAGATTGTCCAACTCCCAAAGCTTTGCAACCTGGGTTTCTACTTATCACTACATTGTTTCTACTCTACCAACCATAATTAATGGTCACCTTCCTCGAACCAACTACAAGTTGCTATACATCCCAATTCTTTATCTTACAAATAATACATTATAATAATACATATATAAACTTAAAAACTAGCTGAACAATCTTGATAATTTTACCTATCTAATATATACATAATTCGAAACATATTCTTATTGAATTATACATATTTAGCCTACTTTAATGTCTATATAAAACTGGCTACTTCCGGTTTCATTACCTATCATTTTAGCTATTACTTGTGTTATGAATAATTCAAAAAATTCCAGTGCATGATTCGGATTTTATAACTGAGCTTTTAGTCCTGATTCGCCATTAAAAGGAAAACATGATCATTCTGCCTTTGTTCAAGTTCTTGCTGAATGTTTGTATCGGCATTATCATCACTTTCATTCGTGTCACTGTCACCATAAAATTCATTTTCTAAAATATTACTAAACTCATTGTTATGTTATAAACTATACAGTTTATAATCACTAAGAAGTTTAGTGCATTTTCTAGATAATGCAATATTGTTTAGTAACAAGCGTTCAAAATTCAAATATTACAAAACAACATTGTTGTTAGAGAATATTGAGACACATTTATTGTAAAATGCCCAAATTAATAATAGCAAGAACTTAATTGTTATCTTTAGATACTATTTGTATTGGTCTCACATTTAATCTAATTTTTGTTGTCATGTTTTGTGGTGCACTATCTAAGACCCAAATATTTAAAGTGGCAGAATATTGAAAATAAAAGATGCTAGAACAAAGGTTATCATTGAATCAACAGTGAAGTGCGGTTCTCTCTCTAATTTGTGTCTCCGGGTTTTCCTTTAAGAGGTGGAAGGCTAGCCACATGAAGGAGAAGTCAACATCATTCTCCTCTGACATCTGAAAGAGCCCAGACTTAGTTCGATAATATCAATCCAAAGTTTTGTAATCATTTCATAATATTACAACATAAATTTACCATTCAAATATTGTATCAATAAATAATTCAAGTAAAAATCATGTTTCATTTATATTAATTGATAGTTTAATAACATGGAGATTACGCATGGCGTGGGCGATAATTCGGACATGAAACAAGTAACACAACATGAGATATTAAGATGATGGTTGCACCATAAATTGATACCCCTTTGTAGAACCATTATGAGATTAGTCGGTGCATTATAGTATATAATATTGGTTCTCAATTTCCACCATGAGCCACAAATTATTTTTTTTCCTTGGACTAGACCAGAGGGTGTTAAAACTTAATTTGGTAAATTTACATATACTCAAAACAAAAATTAAGTACCTAATAATATTATAAACATTATTTTTATATAAGATTTATATGCTAAACTCAGACCAGTTACTGTTATACTGACTCATGAGTGCAATATGTGAGCGAGACTCTTTGTCTTTGCAATGACCTGAGCCCTCACTTCTCCTATCATACCTAGCACAGGGTTGTCAGACGTATGTTGTAAATCACTGTTGTTGGGTTTTATATATATATATACACACACACACACACACACACACACACACATTTTGGTTTAATATTTACCTTGGATCAGACTGATATCCTTCTCGGGCATGTTTAGCTTGCAGTAAACCTATTGAGAATCACTTATATAATAACACATAAAATGTAGAAATTCATCATAGCTATTGTGAGTGGGATTTAAACTAGCATGATGTAATATTCTGTGATAGCTACTGTATATACAACCTGGCTATGACAATTTATTATGTCAAAACGACTTGAGTGGTTAAAAACATGTACTTGTCAGTTTTAAATATCATTGTTTTTTTTGACAAATAGCATTAACACTCAATTCCAACTTGTGTCTATGTTGGTAGATGGCAATAATCAAAATCAATAATCAAAATAAATCTTTTATACTAAAGGTTGATCCGCCTTGCTGGCATAGTTGGCTAACACACTAGTTTTGTATTGAGCTTGAGCTGGGAGATCGGTGTTCAAATCTCGGTCGGGTGAAATTGGGATGGTTTTCCACTCTCCCTCCACGCAAATGTGGATTCACTTCCTTTAAATTCAACCTTCCTAATTTCTAATCCATTAGCGTAACTAGTACTAAAGTGTATAACCCAAATGGGTAGTAAGACGCGGTGCTAAATAATAATATTATACTAAAGGTTTAATTTTATTTGTTTTAAAGTGAATTTTAATTTGCCAAATAAAATCATTCAATTTTGTTTTTCATATGCATTTGCTTAACTATCTTGATATTTTGTATATACTTGACAATTTGATGTGACACAGTTAGTCTAAGCACAGAGCTAAGTTAATTTCTAATATAATTATATCTTATCCAATACTTAGATGAACTCTCCTTAGCAAATTTAAAATGTTTACTTAAATTTTAAATCAGAAATAAGATTAAATTTTTTTAAATATTAAAACAGAGTAGTGCATACATATTCCCAAATTTAGAAAACAAAGGGCTATTATTATGTAAATTTATTATATGGATACATTTCGAAAAACATTAGCATGGTGTTTATAAGGAGATACAATCTAGGCGTGTTGAGGAATAGTAGTTGTTGGCAAAAAGTTATTCGACTAGTGTGTCCATTCAACTGTTGAAAAGGTTAGTTGTGTTTATATCATAAAAATAGCTTTTAACGGTTGAAGGAAAAAAGTAAAATACTATTTCCATTCAAATGGAAATGGAATAGTAGTAAAAGAGGTGTGTGTGTGTGTTGTAAACCATTTTATGAATGTTTTCAAAATATTGAAGAAATGGTGGTGTTTAAGCACAAAAAGAAATGCTTTCCCATACAAAACTCTAGTGATTAAAACTCTACATACGACCCATGGTCTAATTTGAGACTCTCGCAGTAGACTAAACTGCCAATGACAGGGAGATAGGGGTTCAAATCTCGGTCGGGTGTATTGAGAGTTTTTTCCAAAACTGTTTTCCACTCTTCCTTCGCACAAATGCGGGTACATTTCCTCTAAATATTACCTTCCTAAACCATAAAACCATTGGCATAATTAGAACATAGGTGTATAACCTGAATGGATAGAAAGGTGAGGTGCTAGATAAAAAAAAGTTCTACATGAAAGAATAAGAGACAATATGTAAAGTATTTTAAGTCTCTGATAGCATATTGTTAGGATGACAGCCTTTTGGAGAAATTCTTTTTCTAATGAAACATATATTTTCTCAGGTTTTATACACCACAGGAGGTTTTAGAAAAACACAACACAAAAAGTAAACATTTACTATGCTGTCTCAAGTTATGTTAGTTGAATTTTTTTTTTTTTTTTTTAGAATAAGGCCAATCAAACCATAACCAACAATAAATAGCAATATCGAATAGTAATCTTGATGTTTGTTGAAGATCTGTGAAAGTTATATAATGCAAGAAATTTGTTTTTATTTGCAATGGTTCCAACAAGATGGTGCAACATTTCATACAGCTTGTGATACAATCAGACTCCAGCAACGAATTATCGGCAAACAGATGTAAACAAGAACCAATTTTGCATGCCCACAGTATTCACTGGCCATAAAAAATGTATACAAAGATACAATTTGTGACACTTTGCTTCATTTGTGAGAGAACACTAAGCATGTAATAATCACACTTATAGCAATCATAAAAAATGCAGGAAAAATTATTATTTATTTTAGGAATTAAACATGCAATTTCAGAACTGATTGATTTTATCAGCACACCAGAATTTTCTATGGGCAAGAGAAAAAGCACCAACCAATTTTACTGGAAATAGTGTTTTCACATGCTTTCCAGGGTTCTTTTACATGCGATAATCAACATGGGCCTGATGGCTTTACTTCCCCTCTGAACAAAGTTGTACTATGGGTCTTAAGAAAAATTTGATGACCCCGGATGGGCTTGAACCCATGAACATCAGGACCTGAGGCGAGCACTTTACCTCATGACCACCAAGGTTGGCAACTTGAGATTTATATGTAGAACGATTTTGAACATACTTAATATACATTATTAGGGATATGCAAGTATTCAGATTTTCAAGCCAAACTTAGTATAGATACTCAAACTTGGGATTGACAGATTTATGGACTCACAAATTTAAGCTTCTTGAAAAAGGTCCTTTCTTTGCCTTGCCTTGCCTTGCCTTGCCTTGTGTGAAAGGTGATGAATGACTTATTGCTAACTCTTCTTTATACTTGTTGTGGTTTTGGTTTGTGAAATAATGTACACTTGAGGGGGGGGGGGGAGCGTGAGAAGAATAAAAAAATGAGGTTACTGTGCAGATGGGCATTTACTAAGTAAACTGGTTGTTGAATGGATGAGGGTATGAAGAGGAGATAAAGAAGAAATAGAAAAGGCATCTCTCTATAGAGCTGTTAGAATACAAAAGATTAGTGCAAGACTGTATCAAATACAATTAAATGCAAAAGTGTTCTATGGACGTCTTAAAAATTATCACTATTCTAACTTCTTTCTCTGGGAGGAGGTTCAGCCTTAAATGAACAAGCTGAGCTCCAGATGGGCAGGTATTGAAGGTGGGAGGGTTTTTTTTACATAGCACTTAGCCTTGCTAAATCTGCACATCCAAACCTTTTCACAAAATATGCTTTTTTTAAGACTGTACTTAGGAATGTGGAATTGTATCTTGATTAATGTTTATGTTACTATTACGGCACATTTAAAAGTTAATTCTATAATTTAGCATGGATTGATTTTTTAACTATTTAAAATCAAGTTTAAAACACATTTTATCTTACATATCTGTCTCTTCATTCAATGCAGCTTTTATCCAAATATCATTTAATATTTCAACCATGTTCAATATTAGGAACTTCTAATATCTTTTTATCTGCATTAATTTTTAATCATAAATGATCCAAGTGCAATAGTGTTAGTGTAGACTTACAATTTCTAGCCGACTATCACGGAGTTGATTGGCATATCATGCACGCTCTTAATACAAACTCTGTGATTTGGACAAGCAAGAATGTTGATTTAAGTAATTTTTCCCCAGGGCACAATGACGTGGTATTTACTATGTTCTGCACAACTCCATTTATATTTTAGGATGCTACTGAAATACATTTTCACATTTCCTTATCAGTGTTTAATACATTCTAATCTTTTTGCTAAACGAAGGATTGTCATTAAATTATTAAAACAAACCTACAAACCAAACTTTTATAGTTTCTTGGTCTAAATCACAATAATAAAATGCAAGTATATGATAATTAATCTCATTAAGTGACAGCTGCTAATATTTCTGGTGTGAAATAAAACCGTTTTTCAATACTCTGAGAGATACACCTGTTTAATATTGTCAGTTTTACATATTTTGTGCTTGTTTTCTGCACTCAACAATTATTTTAAGATGCATTTTGTTGTTTTAGTTTAAGTGCACTGCTTGCCAAGATGTACCTGAAATATGGCATGATGTGAGTGCTGCTACTACTATCACAGGTCCCTCTGGGCGGGCTGATGCCAACTATGTTTCCACTTGCAAGTTTTGCAGAAGTAAAAACAGTTTATGTATGTATTAAATCCACATATCTCAATGCATTTAATATCAATTTAAAATTTGATTTTTTTAAAAATCTTTGCATGATTCCCTTTGTGTTCTCTTTTGCCTGACAAGCTTAGTAAATACAAGGATGCTGTCATCTCCATAATATACTTGGAAATTTTTTTGAGATCAATCAATTTCCCATGAAGTGGAAGTATGGTAGGTGCCTTAATGCTAACTGAGAGTTGGGTTCCTGTTAATTGGAAGCTACTAAAATCTTGCGAAATGGCAAGGCTGAAGATGTATTGGTCACCTTGGCTAACTACCTTTTCGGGCTAACTATGCTAACTAACTATGCTAATATCTTAGAGATGAGGAAGGTTTAATTTAAAGGAAGTGTGTGTGCATTTGTGTTGAGGGAGAATGGAACACAATTTATGGAAAACCGTCCTCAGTATACCAGACTGGGATTTGACCCTTGTTCTTCCCCTCATCAGCTGTTCAATTTATTTCAAAAGTGACACCTTTGATCATCTATTTACTGAATTTGGTAGGGCTGAAGATTTTGGGTCACTTGGGTAATCATATGATTATCTTATGCCATGCCTGAAGGATCTGAAACCGGAGATAGGAGGACCCTTCCAAAACACAGGAATGGAAATAAAAATATGCTGCTAGTGAGCCTTGTGGACTAACCTTGGTTTATCTAGAGGTATAGGTGACAACATATTTTATGTAAACAATGGTCCACGTTAAATATATGGCAGCGCTTCCACAGATCATGTTTGTTAATAAAAAAAAGTTCAATAGCTACACGTGACACAACGGTTCCTTAGGCTTGGTTTATACTCATTTATAACTCAGCGAATAGTGCATAGTACATAATATGTATGAGTTGAAACACATTACTTTCAATAATGATGTTCACAACCTAAACATAATGAAAAGTACACATTTTATAAAATGTATGTAACTTGAACTTTTTAAGCAATATGTATGGACTTGAGACATATCAGTAAATGAGAGTGCAAGGAGATTGTTTCCAATTAAATGTAGGCCTAAATATTGACATCAAACAAAAATTATCTTCTGTTAATGTTTGAAATACCCATTGGTGGTTGTACTTGTTTTTATTAATATTTTTTTTTATCATCACTAACTACGATTGTAAATATAATCAAACATATAGGAAACACATTTTTGAGTCTCTTAATGAGAAGTAGATTCACCCTAGTATTAATGACAATAGTAAAATCAGAATAAAAAAATAAATAAAAGTTTATATAATAGTATAGATTTTGGCTTAGATTAATTAGAAAATTATGGTGACCTGGTGGTCTAGGGGTAAGGTGTCAGACTTCTATGCTAGCGGCCGGGGTTCAATCCTCGGTCCCGGCAAAGATTTATCTGATTACCAAACCCTTCCTTCACCTCTGACAAGACATCTTGTGAATGTGAGGAATGCCAGGTCTCCACCGTGGTTCGGATTCCACGTTAAACTGTAGGTCCTTCATTTCATCTCACAATCACCCTACCATTACACATTAGCGTAAGTGCGTATAACCCGAACGGGTAGTAAGACGCGGTGCTAATAATAATAATAATAATAATTAGAAAATTGAAAAATGACACCTGGACAGGGGAATCGAACCCGGGACCTTTGGCTTAGTACGCCAATGCTCTAACCACTGAGCTATCCAGGAATCGTCCCGTGCCCAGGATCATTCTTCACTCATATTTTAAGACAGAGTTTATGATGGACGTGCAGAAATCGTCGGCTACAAATGTGTGATTATATTATGATCACGAGCTATCATATAACGCAGCCACCTTCGACTCGGTAGTTGATTTAATGCTGCCACTTGTACAATTATTATAATTGTAAGGGAGTGCATATTTAAGAATTACAAATTTGTTGCCGACGATTTCCGCACGTCCATCATAAACTCTGCCTTAAATATGAGTGAAGAATGACCATGGGCATGAGACGATTCCTGGATAGTGCAGTGGTTAGAGCCTTGGCGTACTAAGCCAAAGGTCCCAGGTTCGATTCCTGTGTATAGGTGTCTTTTTTCAATTTTCAGAATATGATATCTAGATGGAGAATTCCTCACTAAAAACCATAAATAATAGCTTCAGCTATTTGATTCTTAGATTATTAGATGTTTCATCTTATACATTTTACTGAAATAAAAAAAACCCGTTAAAATAAGGCCTGAGCAAACAGACAGGTTAGACCAGCTTTTAGAAATAAAAATATTCGATTTAACTAACACTTGAAATGCCGTTTCAATATAAACAGCTGTATTTTTTTATGAATTGAGCACTCTACTCCACGGGTCCCCATTTTTTTATTGAGGTATCTTTTAAAAACTTGCCAGAATTCCGCAGTCAAACAAAAACAAAACAATGCATTCCTTGTAAATAAAATACGCAGTTATTTAAACAATTTTTTATTCTGCTTTGTCAATTTAAAAGTAATACAAAACCACATTGAATATAAATCAAACCACAATACAATTATATGACATTTTACTAATGTTTATACTCAATGTGAGAAATAACACTTCTTACTTTGAACAATCTGCCTGAAACTCATTGCACTTGGGGTCATTACTCAGTTGCTAAGCTAAGCCTTACTTTCGATCATCAATGTTTTTGCCAGCTTATTTTTAGAAATACTCCATCACAGCCCTGTATAATGTCCTCTCCTGTGTGCTCTATCCATGATGCCACACGATTCATCAATGGTCAAAGCATAAACATCCATGGAAAACTTGTTTTACATTAGTAGGTATGATTTTCCTTTGCCAAAACTTATTTATTTCTTGTGTTGGTAGACGTAAATAGCATAATATGTTAATTAGTCTGAATAACATCCTTTTTGTTCTCAAATAATCCATTTCTTGCCTTAGGAATTTATTCTTTAATAATATCTGCATCAGTAAACAATTTCATATGTTTGGAAAGAGTCCAAGAAATACGCAGAGGCCTATGCACACTTTTCTTAATTGGTTATTGAACAGTTCATAATTTGGGTTGATGTTGTGTAGTTTGAACATAAACTCTCAATCTTGGATTTCCATAGATTACTTCCTATTTGAAATTTTGAAAAAATGATTTTATGTTTGGTCTCATAAAGTCGTTTTATAATAAAACTTTTAACTATGACAAATCAAACATACAAGTTCTGCTACAACTCACTTAGGCAATGTAAAGCAATAAAAGTATATCCACTCAGGGAAAATACTCTGTTTTCAACTTCCACCTTTCCTTTTTTTCATAATCATTGTGATAACTAATAAGCACTGCACTACATTACAAACACACACACTGAAATGGACAAACAAAACGACAGCATACACCTGATTGAACCACCAGATACAAGGACTGCTTCTAGACTAAGCTGTGTTGCCAAGGTCAAGTATGTCCACATGGTGCACCAGTTTCTTTGGAGGGGCGGGTTAAGGCTGGCCTCCCATGTTTAACGCCTTCCCACCAAAATATCATAAAATATTCTGTTTATCGCTATCTTGTCGAAGTCCCTAAAAATGTGTCTGCAGTCCAAGTCAACCATTTGGTGATATTTGCTGTACACTATGCACTATTCGATATTAACTAAGCATTATATATAAATAGAAACCCATAATAAAGCCCACCCTTATCATACCCTATGTTGCGCAAACAACTTCTTGGCCTTTGAGGTGTAATATATAGTCAATAATTTGCTGCTACTTTAGATGTGTTTACAACTGTATCAGCCATCTTTATCACTCATCATCATCATAATCATCATCATCATCATCATCATCATCATCATAATAATCATGAACACTTTCCAACCACTGGCAGAGTCTTTTTGGAACATAAGAGACTCCAACCTATCCTTTCTCTCCACCACCTCTGCTCCTCCACTATCACCCATTCCTCTCCTCTCTCTTCTACACTTCTCTGCACTCCCTTCAGCAACCAGCCACCTGTCCCTTGGTCTTCCTCTTGGCCTAAATAATTTTTTTTCATATTGGTTTTTAGATTAATAACAGAATGCAGTGTATAAATTATAACATTTAATTTTTGTATTCCGTTTTAAAAATCTAAAACTTGTTTTCAAAACACACAAATACATCAAGTTTGAATGGTTCCGTTTTCATATTGTAATGGTAACTGAGGGGTCGTGAGCCATTCACACATCACCGTGTGAACCGCAAGTTCTTTTCGAGATATTAAGGGATGTTGCTAATTAAACATGATTGAAAATGCACCCAAAATACTCAAGGTTTTGATTACTAGCAATAAAACAACACATACATTGACTAAGCCATAATTTAAATATTCACTCAATTATTTAAGAAAATAAACACACACTCTTTAAATTAAATTAAATTAACAAATTAATAACTATAAAACACATAATTATTCAAATATTAAAAATAGTCACTAATAATGTTCATTATCAATATAGTTCACAAGAACAATAAATGTCTGTCACCTGTGTCATTCACCTAAGTCCTCCACTTATCACTGACACACTAATCTACACAGGCCATGTTGACCTGAGATCCACAGAAACCCGGACACAAAGCTTCTCACCCAGAGACGTTGACTCATTGCTGAACACATTCATTAAGAACGAAGAACTGAGAACCCCTTGGCTACCTTCAACTGAATATATATAGGGGTCACAGTTAAGTGTCTGGAATTCTCTAATTCTATACTACTGGATTCGAAGAAAACGAACCAAGACTCTTCTATATACATCAATTTCCTTTCAATTAAGCTTCCCCCTCTCCCCTCAAAGCTCCCTGGCAGTGAGGCTGGCTGACTATCTGCTAAACAAAGATAGAGAAAGAGAAAGACCGGAGAGGGCTAACAAATGGCAAGTGTGCGAGCCCAGCTGTCAGATCCTAATCTCGTTAATATATATTTGCCACTTGCATTATATATCTGCAAGAAATTACCAGAAACTTTGCAAAACATATAGCATATGTCGCATGGTAAGCTTAGGACAATATTACTAGAAAGAAACCTTATACTATTTTGACCAAGTATTTTAAACAAAGTATTAATTATGTTGAAATATTGACCCTAGGACTTTTGGTTTAGTATTCCATTGATCGATCACCAAACTATCCAGATTTCTCCAATTCATAGGATCATATATCTATCACTTATTTATTTATTCAATCTCGCGTATAGATGTTTGAGATGATCTGATGTCCATATCTATCATGTATACACGCAAAGCCTTTTAAAACAACTTGTAAAATTCACCAGCACAAAAAGCCGACTACAATTCACTGGCTGTTTTCCTGAAAGCATACAGCTAAGAGCCCTTTTATACAGGCATTTTATGCTGTTCGACACATAGTGGCAAAAGCCGTCACGTTTTCTAAGTTACTGGGAACAAATGAGTCCTTTGATGCTCTGCCATCCAGAAAACTCGCTGTCGCATTTTGTAAAGCATGCCATCATGTCTTACAAAACGCCAGCGGCAAAAGCCGCCCGAAATAATCTAAGTACATGGTGCTTTATGGCTCCATTTATGCAAACTTGATGCTTTTCTGCCATCCGCTGTCTAGACATCAGTGCTGCCAATCCTAGATAGTAGACAGGATTAGTTTGGTTGTGTGGAGGTTTCCAAGTGAGATTGTATCGGTTGAATAACTTTTTTTTCTTCTAATTTTTCTAAAAAAGGGATGATTTAGATATTGAAGGTTTTATAGATGAGGTTAAGAAAAACAAAGCAATTTGGGGTTCATCATAGGAGGATGGGTTCATCATAGGAGGAATACAAAAACAGAAATCTAAAAAAAAGTCAATGAATAGAGGTCTTTTTACTGTCTTTTACCCTGATTTCAAAGGATTGGATGCCAGACTCTTATACTCGGACCATTATAAAAAGTGTTGAATTAATTTAAAAAATATTGAGTATTTTTTCAACAAATATATTAAATATAATACCGGTAGTGTGAAATATTTTAATATATTTATTGACAAAGTACTCAATATTTATTATATTGATTCTACACTTTTTTAAATAATCCAAGTCTTAGAATTTATGTGTTATTATTGTTCTTTATTAATACGTTGTCTACGGCGCGTAAGGAGGTATGAAAATATAGTAAGTTAATATATTAGAGGGACATTTCTCAAAGTTCCCATTTATTTATGATTATCTCTGTGTGTTATTCTTTTGTTTAAACAATGTTTGAGCAGGTTTGCATGTTAATGAATTAATTAAAAGTTACCTGCCTCGGTGGCCACACGGTCAAATGCGCTAGTCTTGTGTTAGACTAGACTGCTGATCGGGGTTCAATCCCGGTCGGGTGCACTGAGGACTTGAATAAACAATTACAGAGCTATGACTTAACGTTTGAGATATCCTGATTTGATCAAAGTAAAGGGAAAGACATGAGGAAGGTATAACATAGAGGAAATGTACCAGCATTTGCATATAGAGAAAGTAGGAGACAATTTAGTAAAAATGATAATTATATCCTATAGGAATTCAAAGTCCGACCTCCCCATCTCTATCAACTTAGTCGAAACGAATTTGACATCTATTTTTACCGATGCAGGTTAATTCATTGGAATTTACCTTACATTCTAGAGCAGTGGTACTCACTACGCGGCCCGCGACCCTTAGTCAGATTTCATGTGGCCCTCATGTATTTAAAGAAATACGCATACATGTTGGTTATTATTTGTGATAAAAATTAACCAACCCTTATTTATGTTTTATGTTATACTTTATTTCCAGGAGAAAAGGATGCCCTTAACATAATTATTTTGAATCTTATATATGTAAAATTTTCTGACCCCTTACCCCCATACTTAAGCCCCAGTTAGTCTATGGCTGGATTTGACCGCTGCCAACTTTTGAATGATTTTGGACCTTAAAACCTAAGCTGCCTGAACTATAAGTGTAGCTCAATTTTCGCTCGGGTTTGGCTAACCTATCTTAGTTACTAACACTTTCATGACTGTTCTATAAACAATGAGGTATATTATAATTTATGTTTTAAGTCATGGAACTTTTTTTTTTCAAATCTCAACTCTCAGAAATTATATTGTTTTGGAACATGGATTTTTTTTTACTATTAATTTTGATAGCAGTAACTGCATAGTATTATGAAACGTCGATATGAGAATTAAAATTAAATTTTAAAAGGCATGTAAGAACAAATTAACCTCAGCCACAAATGTACTATTCCCAAAGCTAGTTCATATCTTGCTGTCTTGCTGGGGAACTGAACCTTCAGGACTGCTAAAAAAAGTTTGCAAATGCATCTCTGTATGTATATGTTTTTTTGTTTTTTTTTGCCTTGTTCCAAAGTATGGTCTTCTTCTTCGAAATCATGTAGTCTAATAATCTCTATAAAGTTTCCTGAAAGCCGACATTATTACTCTCATGAACATAGTTATGCAATGCACAGGCTGATTTGATCCCAGCCACACATTTGCAATATTTCAAATTTACCGGCCCATGGAATATTCTCCACTTATTTGAGAGGATTCCAAATGCACATTCAACAAATCTTCGGGGTGGACAGTCGATAGTTGAATATCCTTTGTTTTCTTGTCAAGTGAGTTCCCGGTTATGGCCGCATAATGTTAACAAAAATCCCAAAAGCTTTATCCCCGACAAAAGCATATGGTAAAGCCCTAAAATCTTCTGTTACTTTTTCTGGTTTTGGAATGTTCAAAGAACCTTCTCCCAAAGCCCGGAAAAAGGTTGAGTTTTTAAATATTGTAGAGTCCGAATCCTTTTCAAAAGACCCGTTGTCTATATACAGAAACCTATAGTTACTATCTACTACAGCCAACAAGACAACAGAAAAAAAGTTTTTGTAATTGTAATTCAATGATCCTGAATGTTCTGGCTTGATAATTCGTACATGTTTTCCGTCGATGGCTCTCAAACAATGAATAAAGTGGCCTCTTTTCTTTAAATCTTCGGCAGTGTGACGCCAAAACTTCTCAGAGAACTGTGGGAATACGTCATTGTATAGAGTAATCCACAAGACACGGCAAGTGTTTGGAACATTCGAGCTTGCTGTAGCTATTCCAATTCTAAACATGTAATGTAAGTCTCTGTAGGTACAGCCAGATCCGAAATACGTGAAACATAAATAAATATCAGAGTTAAAAAGACATGCTATGTAAAAACATGAAAAGAAAGATGAAGACAAAATAAAAAAAGATATTACCTACAAAAACTTAAAAAAATATTTTTCGCTTCTTGGCTTCTTCAGGTGTAAGGAAGAGGCTATAATAAATTATAGATTCGCAAAACAGTATATTTAAAATTTATATTTGGATATCTTGTAAGTTTTCTAATCAATTCTCCTTTTCCAATTTTTTTTCTATCTCCTTTTCAGATATTTAATTTTATATATTTACACTCCTCATTCAAAGTTTTAAATTTTTGTTGGTTTTTATTCCAGGCAAGTAACTACAGGGTAAATGGAAACATATTCGAGATTCCTACGTTCACTACCACAGAAACAAAAGAACCAAGTCTGGGCAAAGTGGAAACGATGTGAAAAAGTATGTTTATGCAAGACATCTTGAATTCTTGAAGGCAATAAAAACTCCACATCTGACAGTTTTCTCTACAACCAGAAGTGGCTGATGACGAAAGAGCTGGGGAAGATGATGCTGATGATGTTGGGTGTGCTTCATCTGAAAGAAACCAAGATGACAATGAAAGGAATGAGTTAGAGCAGAGTCCAAAATATTCTGCTAGTATGTTGCACAGGAAGAGAAAAAAATTCTGGAGCATAAGATTGGAAGCTACATTGACAGCTACCAACAAGAGAACACTCGTAGGATAGAGGAGCCCAGCTGTGACAATATGAACTTTTTTCGTTCTTTACTTCCACTTATAAAACCTTTTTCATTGCATCAGAGGATAAAGTTCCGAATGGATGCCATGAAACTGTTTCTGGAGTGCTCTGAGAGCTATGACAAATCCCGAGCACCAATGATGGAACCCCCACGCTTCCTCTTTCCAACAGCTTCCACCACCACAATTTTACAACCCGGTTCCACCTGTTCAGACTTTTTCACAGCAGTGTTTGAACATCTACCAAAAAACATTTCTTGAAAATAAATCTAACACTCAACCCATTCAATCACAAGCCAATAATCCTAAAAAGAGCGAAATTTTTGGAGAGAGTGCACATGGTCTAGATCAATCAAAACCCATAAGTCTACTTGGGAGGTTTCTTCTGCTGGAGTCCCAGAAGCCTAAAGAGGGAGACCGTAGTCAAGGCATTAGTCCTGATTGATATTCTCAGTCTTCTACTCAAAGTCACAATTCGTTGATGTTTGATTCTGAACCAATTTTTAAACTGCAAGATTTTGAGTAATGATAGTGCTCAATACTAAATTATTTTACAATATATTTGTTAGATGATTTTCGAGACTAAATTCAAAACTATCATTTTGGTCAAATATAATAAGATGACACAAATTGCTGAGTGATAACTTTTCTGATAATTTACATACTCAATTTTTTGTTTATTTTTCTTTATTTTATAACAAATTTTGTGGAGGCAAAAACAAAAATAGTTGTTAAAAATTTGACCAAATATATGTTCATAAATCTTAAGAGTGATTTTTTTTTTCTCTCAGCCCAGGGCCTGCTCTTGCCCTTTTGCCACCCCAAATAAAGCATGAAAATTCTGCCCTCTCCACTTAAATTTTTTTTAAAGGCATGAAAATGCCGTCCTCTCGTTTCAAAGAAATAACTGAAAAGGCATTAAAATGCTGACTTCTCCTCTAAAACAAAAACCCTCATGATTCATTTATTTAAATTAAATAAATTTTTAACAATTAGATATAAGCAGTATAAAATAGAAAATATTATCAATATATAATATAACATAAACGGTTTAAAATTCATAATCAATCTTGAGTTTATAAATTCAAATTTTCTTTTTTCAAAAAGAATAAATTCAAAGTGAATCAAGATGGCGGACGATAAAGAACTCACGTATTGTGGCGGGTGCAAATTGTTTATAAATGAAGGTGAAAATTCGATAGAATGTAATGGAACCTGTAAATTTTGGTTTCATTTATCGTGTGTAGGAATATCTAATTCAAAATTCAAGCAACTTTGTAACAACAACAAGAAAAAGTGGTATTGTATGGACTGTGAGACTCAAACGCTTGGCGGCTTGGACAAACAGTCTAAGCCGGAACAAGTTAACCTCTGTGCAATCACTAAACCTAACAAAAATACCGCAGGGAAGAAAAATATGAATTTGAATACTCAAGAAAGTGTTTCAAATGTAGAAAAGAACATTGAAGAAATATTAAGAAAAATGAATACACTGGATTTGATAAGTGATAAAGTAGACTCTTTGTTATTTAGAATGGATGAGAAAGATAATGAGACAAAAGAAGTTAAAGAACAAGTTAGTATGATTAATAAAGACATTTCTGACTTGCAACAATATTCCCGAATAAACAGTTTTGAGATACATGGAATCCCAATAATAGGTGCGAATACAGAAAATGTTTATGAATTGGTGGAAAAATTGGGCAAGGTTGTTAAAGTTGATCTAAATAAAGGTGAAATTGACATAGCTCACAGGCTATTAAACAACAAGAAAAATGAACTACCACCAGTTATTCTCGTTAAATTAGTCAGACGACACAAAAAACTTGAGCTTATTAACGGAGTGAAACAATTTAATAAAAGTGTAACTAGCTTTGACGATAAGCTCAGTACACTATCCTTAGGACTATCATGCATAAAGAGACCCATATATGTAAATGAATGCCTAACTCATCAAAATAAGATTCTCTTTGGACAAGCCAAAGAATCTCTTAGGAAGGAAGGTTTCAAATTTATATGGATCAGAGAGGGGAAAATATACGCGAGGTTTAATGAGAATGGAAGAGTCCATCATATCAAGTCCAACAATGATATAAAGAATATTTTAACATCAACAAATGTAAGTGATTATGATCATAACATTGAACAATACAAGAGTCAACAAACCAGCCACTCTAAGGAAAAGGGACACCAACAGGAAGACAATGTGAAACAAAGAAAAAGTTTTAGTTTCAATGATTCTAAATGGTTAAAGTAGGACAAGCAGGGAAAAAAGTCACTTACAATGTGTTGTGTTTATTTGTCCTTGTGGGCTTAGGTCTACTATTTTCCAGAACATTCAGTTCATTGTTAAAGTTATTCTGTTATATGCAGGTGGTTAAAGTAGGCCTAACATGGAGGAAGGTGTCTTACAAAGCTTTTTGTTCTTTTGTTTCCGTATTAGGAATACTAGCTTTCAGAGTGATAAATTCATTGTTAAAGTTATACTTTTTTATTCTAGTGAGTAAGCCAATCACAGAGGAAGGTGACACAAGGTTGAATTTTTCAATTGTTTTCATGTTGGGAATACTAGCTATCAGAGCAATCATCTCACTGTTGGAGTTATTATATTCTATTCAGATGGATAGAATGGGCCTAGCATGGGTGATTTTGACTTGCAAATTGTCTTGTTTGTTCGTCTTTGTTTTAGAAATACTAGCTCTCAAAGTGATCAAATCATTGTTAAAGTTATTGTTTTTTAAAGTATTTTCAAATATTGATACCTAAATGAGTTTGCATAATATAAAATTAGGATATACTAATCAAACAGTGGAGCATATTTTAAATAATGCTACTTAACTTAATCTTGAATATGGTAACCAGTCTAATAATTTCAATTTTGGCATATTATATTTAAATATTCGTAGCCTTAGAAATAAAACTGATGATCTTGAAACACTTTTAATTTCACTTAAATTAAAAATGCATATAATTGTTTTGACTGAAACATGGATAAACAGTAGTGAGGTTGAGTTCTTTAATATAAACGGATATGTTTCACTATATGATTGCCGAGACCATAAGCCTGGGGAAGTGTAGGGATCTTGATTCACAAATCTTTAGAATACACTTTTATTGACAATACCATAAATAAAGCAGAAGATTTGTCTGTTCTCAGGATATTACTTAGGCCCACAAATCATTTTAAAAATAATGTCACTATATGTGTCATTTATAAGCCGCCAAATTGTGAAAACAATAGCTTTCTTAAATTTTTTGATAGATATTTAGAATCTTTAAAAAATCAACAAAGTTTGATCCTTGGAGACTTTAATATAAATATTTTCGACAAAGACAACACTGTTGTAAAGAAATACACTGACATTATCGTATCAAATGGATTTGATTGTATAAATACCAAAAACCCCTCCAGGATTACAAAAAATACCACCACGTTAATTGATCATATTCTAAGCAATTGCTCTCAGCCTAGTAAGAAAATTAGAGTGTATAATTTTAGCCATTCGATCAGTGATCATAATGTTTTTGTAACAGATTATAGTCCATTAAGAACAAAATACATTGAAAATATTAAACAATTTAAAACAATTAAAAAAGTAGTTTTGAATGAAAAGATGTTTATAGAAGTTTTCATGAAAAATGTTGGTAAAATAATTTTGAACTCTGACACATACAACATGTATAATGATACAGTTGGGTTGATAAATAACATTAGAGAGAATTGTTCCTATGAACGAATAATTTTAGACCATGACCAAAAAAATGTGCCTCTTTGGTACACTACAGAGTATATAAATTTAGTAAAAAGAAGGGAAACTTGGTATAAGAAACTTAAAAAAAATCCTACTAATGGAGCCATAAAACAGGAATATATCTTGTGTAGAAACAAAGTAACATACTTAAGGAAAAAAAATCAAAAGATGATAGCTAAAAGGTATTTTTTTAAATGTGTGACAAACAATAGAAAAACCTGGAAACTAATAAACAATATTATTTGTAATAAACCTAACAATAGAGACAGTGGAATAACTGAAATAGAAACAAATGAGAATTACATAACTTCAGACATACATGAAGTGGCAAATATCTTAAATACTTATTTTGTAAATTTTGGAAAAATAACAGATAGCCAAATCCTTAGAAAGTGTTACTCTTCTAGTGAGCATGTGGTCAGCAATCAAAAAGATTATGCTAATATTTTGTTTAAATTTGATAAAATTGATGTAATTGAAATTGACAAAATAATTGGAAATTTACCAAATAAATTTAGTTGTGTCTTTGACAATATCTCAAATCACATGCTGAAACTAATTAGAATTTCTATAGTGCCTATAATGGTCAAAATAATTAATCATAGTCTAGAAACAGGCATTGTACCTGTCAACATGAAAATTGCTAAAGTAATACCAATTCATAAATCTGGTAGCAAACGTATCTGTGGTAATTATAGGCCTATATCATTACTACCAGCAATGTCTAAAATCCTTGAAAAAATTGTTAAAAATAAACTTATACAGCATCTCAATAGTATTAATTTCATCTATGAAGGTCAATATGATTTTAGAGAGAATTCTTATACAGAAAGTGCTGTAGTTGATCTAGTAAATGTGTTAGAGAATTTTCTTGATAGTGGTAAAGTTGCTGGTGGACTATTTATTGATATAAAAAAAGCCTTTGATACCATAAATCATGATATATTATTAAAAAAGCTGTCTAATATTGGCATAACAGTTATGGAATTAAATTGGTTCAAAAATTATCTCTCTGATAGGAAACAATTTGTCTTTATCAATTATAGAAATACAAACATCAGTAGCTGCTGCAAAGATATAGTATGTGGTGTGCCACGGGGCTCTGTTTTAGGTCCTTTATTATTTCTTATATATATTAATGATATATATCAAAATAGTTTCTATGGCAAAATACAGCTGTTTGCTGATGACACTTGTCTGCTGTACTCTGGTAACTCTATAAGAGAAATAGAAACCAATTTGCAAAAGGATTTAAAAAAATTGACTCAATGGCTTCATAATAACTGTTTATCTTTAAATGTTAAAAAAAAACAAAAGTAATTTATTTTACAAAACCCACTATGAACAATAATAACTACATAAGTAATATACACCTACATGGAGAAAAAATAGATGTAGTATCACAAATAAAATATTTAGGATTGATTCTTGATCAGCATCTCACATGGATACCACATGTTGATAGTATATGTAAGAAAATTTGTCCTATTGCTGTGGCCTTTAGAAGAACTCAACACAAACTTACAACTAACACTAAAATCATAATTTATAACTCTTTATTCCACTCACATTTATCATATGTGAACATAATTTGGGGATCAACATCAAAAAAAACATTGAAGAGAGTACAAGTAATACAAAATAGAGCTATAAGAAATCTTTTTAACTCTGATAATTTTAGCAATACATGTTCAGTAAACATATATAAAAAATACAATATATTATCTCTTGAAAAAACTATTTCCTTAAATATGGTTAAATTTGTGTATAAAGTACTGAATAACAAACTACTTTCAAACATAAAATTTGAGACTTTATCTAAAAAATGTAACTATGAGATTCGAGCAAGAACTACTAAAATATGTCAATCATCAGTAAAAACTACCAAATTTGGTATAACTTCATTTAGAAACAGAGCATTAAAAGAATTTAACACCCTTCCACCAACAATAAGAGTGTGAATCTTTGAATAGTTTTGTTGGTGCAATTAAAAAACAACTCTTGTCTTAGAGCAGAATTGTATAAATGCAACAACAATAATAATTGTTGAGTGCTATCTAGGTATTTTAATATATTTTGGTTATTTTATTTCTTACTTTTTATATATTCTTTTTTTATCTTTAAACTCCTTTGTTTGAACTGTATTACTATGGTGAAACATGTAGTCATTAAGTAGGCTAATAGGCCTAGCTCTTGACGATTTATTATCTTTTTTTCTATATTTTAATATTCTGCTTTACTCTTTGTCCATAAATAGTTTTAAATAACTACACAACGATAGCTTGGACCTACAAATTATATAGGGTATATAGGCCTACATAACTAAGAAATATAGTATTCTTTTTCATTTATTTTTACTTTACTAAAAAAATCCTTTGAAAAATAATATCACATAATTACTAACTTTAATTTCCTTCTGTAATATAATTAGTAGGCTAATCACTTTGCCCGTCTTCTTCATTTAGTCTATAAAATGTGTACTTAATAAAAACACCTAACCTTGATTTATACAATGATTACAGCTTAATATTTTTCTCTTTATATACATTGATTTGTTTGAATGATCTTATTATTTACATTAGCTGCCATGTGTAATTTTTATATCTTGTCATAAATCTTTTACATGTCTTTATCTTGTAAAATTTTACTTTTGAAAAATTAATTGTACCTATGTAATTAAACTTCATGTGAACTGTAAGCATCCGCTACATTGTAACAAAATAGTCCCAGATGATGGCCTAGGCTGTCGGGGATTTAAATATATGAATAAAAAAAATAAAAAAATTAAGCATGGAGAAAGCTTTGCACTATACTATGTACAATGTTGTTCCACTAACTTAATTTAAAATAATAATAATAATAATAATAATAATAATTACAACGTATTTTAGCCTATGCTTCAATTTAATGAGTAATAAATCGATTTTAGAAAACACGCTTAAAAGTAAATTAAAAATACATACAATATCTCATTATTGTCGCCCCTTCGATTCTTGCACCCTAGGCAACTGTCTACCCCCCCTTTCCCCCTTTTTCCAGAGCCGGCCCTGTGACTCTGTATGTCCTTATTTAAAATATTATTTTATATAGACTTAACTGAGCATTATTGACAACATTTCCTGTGAAGAAAATGATAATCCTTGCACCAAATCTTACCTAGTTTGAATCGTTACTTGGAATTTTACCACAAGCTCATCAAACAATGCTACCGACGTTCTAAAGTAATTTAAGAAATTTTACCTATTGTCTCTTAATTTTCTGTAGAGGTTACGAAATGCCCCATTTTCAAATCTTGCTAAGTTGATGGGATGAACATCCCATCTTCTTTTCTGTCTTTTCAACGTAATGTTATGATACACAAAATATATTACGCACAGATCCATCTTCCACTTTCACACACAAAGGCATTGGCATCACTGATACGATTTATCCTCCTACATTACTATTTTTTTTACTGGCGGCAAAAGTCGCATGCATAAAGTGAAACCACAAAACGAAACGGTTTACGTCGTCATATGTCGCACGGTACAAAACGCCTAGATAAAAGGGCTCTAATGATCTTACACATACACACTAGACTTTTCCACAAATTAATGAGTAATTTTGATAAATCACCCTGGACACAGGGCAAACCTGAATGGCTTAGTGTTAGAGTTTTGGAGCACTAATCCAAAAGTCCTGTGTTTTATTCCCACATTCAGGAATCATTCTACAACATAATTTGAAAAATATGTGTTAACAGCACATAATCCATTCCAAATATTAATTTCTACATATGATTATAATTATCATTAGTAAATACATTGTTTTACAGCATCACAGACACAAAAGATCAGGACTCATTTTTGGATATCATCCAGATGCATTAAAGTGGTTTTTTTCTGTGTAAGTTTTTT
This sequence comes from Timema cristinae, assembly GCA_039000515.1. NCBI lineage: Eukaryota > Metazoa > Arthropoda > Insecta > Phasmatodea > Timematidae > Timema > Timema cristinae. Next base: position 35,378,384 of record JBCFYV010009882.1, read on the forward strand.
TCTATTATCTCTGGGTGATTACACAGTTCCTTTTAAAGACCCTACATAAACTGGACCCATTAAAATAAGCAGTTAATTAACTCTGTTTTAAACATATCAAATAAAATAAGTCGAATATGTTGACAAATTACATAAAATTTTATATGCTTCCTCCTTCTTCCATGAAGGAAAAAATTAATTTTCTCTTCCCATGCAGGTTGAAAATATAACATTTTGAGATGTCCCACTTGCATGTAATGAAATAACAGATTACCAAAATCCTTTTAATCTCTTAGCATCATTTGACTAAAACTAATAGAATGTATATCTACATATTTCAGCCACTGTTCTTTAACTATAATTTTTTGTTTGTTTTAGCTGTCATTGTTGAAACAAATTCAGAGTACACCAAGGATGATAGTGAAAATTTTAAGACAATTGTTGTTTTTGACTGTCGTGGATTAGAGCCTGTTGATGTTCAGTTCAAGGTGGGTAATTCTGTGCAAAATTTACATTATACATAAATTCTATTAGGAACAAACTTTTAGCACATTTAAACTGAATCACATGTTCCCTCTTCCCATTTCAATGATTTTTTCCTTTCTTTTATAATTGTTTTGGTGATTTATATTACAGTAAGGTCTTGGAAACACGAACTAATGTGGACTGAGATGGTGTCGAGTTATTGAAATGTTGAGTTTTACGAATTAACTTGCATAAAATGCATGTCATGGTATGTTTACTAAACAAGGATGAATCAAGAGTACAGTATCAAATATTATAGGCGCAATTATACTGTACTATAGTATTGTACGGTACAGTAACGGTAATATACGTACCGTACAAATATATTATGTGTTAATATAATAGTGTATATATATATATATATATATATATATATATATATATATATATATACACGTAATATACAGAAATGCAGTACAGTACTATACATATAATATTGTATTGATTCGAATAACACATTACTGAATTGAAAAACTAACAAACACAGCATGACTGTTCCACTCAATTTACACAAACAAACTGAGAGGTTATACAGTTAAATGACCTTGGATTGTGATGACTGGCACTAACAACTGTGTGCATATTGAGTTACATAAAATGTTGAATTTCCGAGACTCTACTGTATTAACATTATTTATACATTTAAATTCTTTTAAAATAGAGTGACGATGAACATTCAACTTTGCTTGCAAATGACACAGCATTTCGGGAAGAAAAAAAGAGGATCGGTGTTATATATCCAAGTAAGAAACAGGAGAAGAGAGAGAAAAGCCAAGAAGATAGAAAGATGGTTGAAGAAGGAAGACTGTTGAAGACAGGAGAGAAAGAAATTGAATTATGAATGAGATATTTTGAGAAGATGTTTAGTCCAGAAAAAGAAAGATATGAGAGTGAAACAGAGGAGGGGAAAGAAATAGCTGAAGAGGAGGGAAAAGGTCCCACATGGAAAGAGGTGGAGGATGCATTAAAGAGGATGAAACAAGGAAAAGCACCAGGAGTTGACGAACTGAGTATGGGAATGATAAGAGCTGCGGGTGAATTAGGTATACAATGGTTATACAGGATACTGAGAGTGATTTGGAAGGCGAACATAGTACCAGAAGACTGGAAAAAAAAGAGTTATAATACTTATTTTCAAGAAAGGAGACAGATAGAAGTGTACAAATTATAGGGGGATAATGCTGATGTGCCAATGTACAAACATATTCGAGAATATACTGGAAAAGAGAATAAGAAATAAAATGAAAGGAAGGTGGAGAGAGGAACAGTTCGGATTTAGAGAACAGAGATCTACAAGAGACTTCTTAATCTTTGGCATACAGCAGCTGATGGAAAGAAGGTATGAATATAGGAAAGACTTGGTAATGGTATTTATGGATATGGAGAAGGTATATGATAGCATGGATAGAAATAAAGTTTGGAAAGTGAGAGAGGAAGCCGAAGTAGAAAGAGGAGTTGTAATGAGAGTAAAACAAATATATGAGGTTTTATGTTGAGACATAGAGTGAGAGGACGAAGTGGTTCCAAATAAGAAATATAGTAAAGCAGGGGAGTGTCCTCACACTATTACCATTTGTAATGGTAATGGAAATGGTCATGAACAAATTGGCAGGAAAGCTCGAGGAGGAAAGTATGAAAGCCACGATGTTTGCTGATGACTTGATGGTTTGGGGGTGGAAGGAAGTGGAAGTACAGGAACAGATACAGGAATGTAATGAGGAAGTTAAAGGTTGCGGAATGAAATTTAGCATGGCAAAGTGTGAAATGATGGTAATGACAAGTAAGAGGATAAAGCTTAGTAAAGCTATAAATTTATATGAATTAAAGCTGAGAAAAGTACAAAACATAAAATATCTTGGAGTTGTGATTGAAGGGCAAAGTGGATGTAGAGAGGATTTAATGAGAAGAGGACAGCAGAGAGAGTTGTTCTATAGGTATGTAAGAGACCTGCTATGGAGAAGCGAAATGCCCTTGAAGTGTAAGGAAGTGTTGTACAGGGCATACTTTGTACCCATTTTCACATATGCAGCAGAAACATGGACATCAAATGTAAGGGAGACAAGGAAAGTGGAAGCCATGGGAATGAAGTTTGTGAGGAGCATGTTAGCTGTTACGAGGAGAAACAAGATTAGGAATGAAGTTTTTCGGGAAAGAGTGGGTGTACACGAAGTACATAGGATGGTAGAGGAAGCAAGACTGTGTTGGTATGGGAATATAATGAGGATGGAAAAATAGAGGATGCCAAAGAAAATGATGGAAATAAAGTATGTAGGAAAATATGGCAAGGGAGGCTAAGAAAGATATGGGAGGAGCAGATAACAGTGTAAATTGTGCAATTGAAAAGTTTTTACTTGAGAAGAGAAGAATGGTAGAAGTATAGAGGAAGATGGAGGCATTTTACTTAAGTGACCTGGCCACAGGCTGGAAACGGGCGACTGGTGACTGACGACAGACTATCGACAAGGGTTTGAATCAGCATGCTTAGTCTAGTTCTTCAATACGATTTTTTTCTTCCATGCAAAGGTCCAGTATTCAAAGCGTGCCTTTAAATGTCCCAATAATTTTTACTATTTTTTTATATACTCTGGTGTGTGTGTGTGTGTGTGTGGTTTTTTAAAACAAACTTAAGAAGGGCAAACTATTGAAGTAGTTTGAACTATAACTTCTGCAATCTTTTATTTATTATTGCATTTCATCATAATTAAAGAAAGTTTGACAACCTCTTATTACATTAAAAACTAGCAATTTTATTGAATTTATGAATAGTCAGCTTTACATAAAATTGAATTTGATTCTTAACCATCCCATCTAACGAAATTTAAAATAGATTTCATTTTACTAAGCAATAATATAAAATGTATTTAAACATATAGGCCATGTGTAGCATATATATATATATATATATATATATATACAGATACACACACACAAAAGGTGTAAATGAATACAGGTCACACACTTCTAGTTTATGTTAGAGGTCCAAAGTAGACCAACTTTTAATAAGGAACTCATGTCCGAAAACATACCATTTGCACATTGCAGGTGGAACTCTTAGTGTGATCAGTTTACTAATAGGAATAATTCTCATAATACTTCATTTGCTTGCATTAGGCCTCTACATACAAAAATGTTTAGCACTGTTAAAGCAAATAGCTACAATAATTGCTCAAAATGATGTCCACCAACTGCAATGTAACCAATGCACATGTGAAGCATGTTCTGGTGCACTCTTTCAAAAATGTCAGACCTCATTTGGATTTCTTGACCTGTCGCGAGAATACATTCTAGCAAATTGTAGATTGTAGAGTATGACATCATACTCTACTATCACCCACGCTCTTGAATTCTGAGCCTGCCGTGTGTAGCGCTAGTGACAAGTCACATGGCTTGCTCTCTGGCTTTGACACAGGTGGGACCACGGTTCAACTATTATTAACTTTTTACAAACTTTCACATTCGGTTAGTCACTAACTAATTGAGTTCGAGTCAGTCGAACAGCATAGCACTTGTTAGCAGGTCAAACCAAACACTTCTATCAGACATTGTAGTTTGTGGATCAGTTGTAATTGTAGCACAAACTTATAAACTTGTTATGTTTAACAAAGGATTTCAGTCACCAATTGATAAACGTTCAATAACCTGGCATAAAATATTGTTCTTTATTAACCAGTGGTTATAACCAAAACCTCACGCTTCCAGTAACCAAGTGGTTAAAATGTGTAATGAACAACAGAACAAAAAAGAAGAAGATTACAAGAAACCAAACAAAGTATGAGGAAGGTTCCATGAGGTTTCATGAGACCTAACAATAACAATTATATTGAACAACCTAGGTGTAAGACTTGCAATTCCCTTGAACATTTAGTATCTACCTGTCCTATTAGAAATAAGAGCACCGAACATAACTACAACAACAACAAAACTAATTATGCGCAGAAAAACATCTGGGTCCGCGCCAAGGACTAAGCAAAGTTTTCAAAAATTCTTAGCACGCCAGAAAAATACTCCTGTATCATTGTTGTGTTTAGAAGCTTGTATAGGAAAATATAAGGTATACCCATTAGTAGATACTGGATCCATTAATAACGTATGTTCCACACAGTTGTACAAAGAGTTATGCAATGACAAGTGTATAAAAAAGGAATAAGACTGCAATATAGAATGTATCACTGTGGATCATGATATATTTGAGGTTAATAAAAAGATAAAAGTTTTTATTAAGATTAGCGGCCTGTCTTGGTTTCTTGTGGCACCTAAACTAACCATAGACTTGCTGTTGGGTAAAGAATTCATTGAAAATTCTAAAGTGATAATATCTGAGTAACAAACAGGTTATGTTCCCACACAATAAAAAAGGAGATGTTACAGTAGAACTGAAAGAATTGTCCAAACTAAAATCAATTAATATGTTCAACAAGGATGCTGAGAGTAATTAATTGCTACAAGATCTATTAAATGAGTTTGGTGACATCATCACGGATAAAATCGGCAAGACTAACTTGATAAAGTATGAGATTGACATGTTGGACAAATCCTCGGTTAGATTACGCCCATATTATTTTGCCCCTCCCAAGTTAAATATATTACGCAATCATATTAGTGAACTTTTAAATAAAGACATAATAAAACCTTCAAATAGCTCATTTGCATCACCTGCCTTCTTAGTTTCCAAACAAGGAAAATTACCCCGTTTAGTAGTGGATTATCGAAAATTAAACAAGAACATACGTTTTGAAACTACTCCCCTACCTGTGCAAGAAATGGTATTCCAATACTTAGGTAAAGCTAGAATATTTACTTTGTTGGATTTAAATAAATCATTTCACCAAGTTCCTTTAAAAGAAGAATGTAAGCAATAGACGGCATTTGCAACACAAACAGGATTGTTTGAATATAATTACCTCCCATTTGGCTTGTCAGTCGGTTCAAGAGTTTTAACCAGGCTTATGAACATAGTCTTCGGAGATATTCAATAAAAATAATTTATAATTACCTAGATGATTTAGTGGTCTACTCCAACAACATTAGCGAACATAAGGTTCATTTAAAAGAAGTGTTTACAAGATTACGAAAATTGGGATTAACCATAAACCCCCAAAAAATACAAGTTGGCGTAACACAAATAGAATACCTGGAACATATAATTTCATATAAGGGTATATCCATAAATGCAGAAAAAATCCGCCCCATAGTGGAATTCAAAACACCTAATACCCAAAAGAAATTATCAAGATTTTTGGGTATGGTATCCTTTTTTTGGCATAATTATTCCGAATTTGGCCTCTATGGCAGAACCTTTATACAAATTGCGAAAACAAAAATCTTTTTTTAATTGGAACGATGTGACTGACCGAAAATAAATGAATGTAGAAAGTGAATTAGAGTTGAACTGTGGTCCCACCCGTGTGGAACCCAGAGAGCAATACCACGTGACTCACCCTCTAGTGCCACACATGGCAGGCTCAGAGTTCAAGAGCGTAGGTGCTAGTAGAGTATGATGTCATACTCTACAAGATCTTCCTCATTTTCAACAGGGGTTTTATAAACTAGGCTTTTCATCTGGCCCCACAGAAAGAGTCTCGCCGAATTAAGTCAGGGAGCATGGAGGCCATTCTATTGATCTCTCTTACTCAATCCATCTGTCTCCATTTACTTGGCTGATGTAGTCTCAGAAGGCGAGTGAAAAGTGTGGTGGCACACCATCTTATTGCAGCCACATCTGTTGACAAATTCATAGTGGTACATCTTCCCACAATTCTGCTAATACTGCTTGCAGGAATATCAAATAAACGAGGTCGGTGAGGCAGGGTGGAAGAAGGTATGGACCAATTAAACCACCGTCGGTAATACAAGCTCACACGTTGATGCTGAACTGCTGTTGGAATCTAATGGAGTGAGAGGTGTAAGGGTTTTCTTTGTCCCAAACATGGATGATTCAGAAGTTGAAGATGCCTTCCCTGCTGAAGGAAAATTCATCGGTAAACAGAACAAGCCATGGAAATTTAACTTGCAACAATTAACGTTGCACAAACCAGCGAGAAAAGTTAACTCGTCGCGGAAAATCAACTGGACTCATTGCTTGAACCCTCTCCAGATAGTAGGGGTGGAGGGAGCGGTTATTCGTGCAGAACTTGCCATACACTCATATGATTAATACCCATGTCACATTCAATGGTTTGGCTGCTAAAGGATGGGTTCTTTTCAACCATATGAAGCACTTTTTCTTCAAATCCTGCAGTACGGCAGTTTCTCAGAGACCTGCAGTTTACTCTGTGGACTGTTAAAGTTCCTGTTTCCCACAATCGTTGAAAAAGTTGGCAAACACTGTTCAAGATGCAGATGAACGATTTAGAAAATGGTCTACAAAAGTATATCCATACCTGATCTACTGCAATTGACCCTTAAGAGAGATTAGGTAGTTTTAGCAAAATGTTTGAGGTTTATGGTGGTTGTTACATTGGTCAAGTCACCTCATGTGAACATGACATGACAGATGCAACCGTTATCAATTGTTTTTGTTTAAACAATTCCAGTCTGCAATGCGCAAATGGTGCATTTCTGTACACAAGTTCACTACTTCGGACCGCCTATATACTCTAGAAGCTTGTAATATATACTAGCTTTTACCCGTCGCGGCTTCGCCCGCAATAATTGATAAAATCTTTTAATTTTTAACTAAACTGTTTTGGTCATAAATCAAACTTTATTTTTTTCAAATAGCTATGCATTTTTCTCAGTTTTAGCTGTAAATAATTTTGCCGTATTTTAATTTTCACTTTTAAATAATTCATAATAAAAGAAATATATATTATTTAAGTTATCAATTATAAATTTTTTATTTTTACCTTCATAATTAGTAATATAAATAAATAAATTAAATAATATTTTTTCATAATATATAGCTAAAAAATTCACATATTTATTATTTATTAGTATGAAACTACGTCACACTAATTACTATTTACTTTAATTACAAAATATTAAATCACAAATTCTTAAATAACATCATTTCAATCACATTATAATCATATATTTATTATTATTTAAAATCAAAGGTTGGGAATAGTCCTATATGTTATTCCAGGACATATTCTACCAACGTACAAAGTTTCATTCGAATCCTTTCAGCAGATTTGGTGTGATTGAGCAACAAACATCCAAACACACAAACTTTCGCATTTATAATATTAGTAATATATATATATTTTCATTTACACCCTGTATAATAGCTATATTAATAATACTTGGTGGCATTGAAGTGAAAAGCAAATTTTAAACTCGCAGTGAAAATATAAAAAATGTAAACATAAAAAATAGGTCCAAATGTTATTGGTTTTTACATTATGTTTAATGAAAAGACAGCGCTAATAACCGTGTTGTGTCAACACGCCTCAAAACTCTAATTGACAACAATTTATTAAAAGTCATTTTATCAGTTTTAGTCAAACCTTTCAATTAAGAACCCAAGTTAGTGAATTCTATAAGTGGATAAAGCCCCTAAAAACTTTTTTGATAGAAATTATGCCAACCTTGTCATGTGATATTGATTAAAATGATAAATGTTTGTTTTTTAATCTTTTTTATATAAAGTCTCACTCAATTGTGAGCATACACATAAATTTGTTGCGAGTCACATTTTCAGCCACCTATGAAAGACTGGTTTGAATTTAAGGTCAAAGAGTTAATAGATGGGTCGCAAGCCTGAGCATGAGTAATTCGGTGCTACCTATAATTGTAATTGATAATACTTATGCTAATTTTCTGAAAGAAAAAAAAAACATTAATTTGTAAAATGAGTGTATTGGAACTATGTATTGAAGACAATGTTTCACTATCATATAAATATTCAAACATGGCAACAAGCCTTTGGATTATAGTTGATCGGAAAAATTAAATTGGTGGAAAATTTAAATCTATTTAACAAACTCATTTTTTAATTGAACTAACCTCTTTGTGAACATGCATAATTTTAATAAGAAACATTTTAACAAGATATTTAAAAATATTCCATGACTTTTATTTTTGTATGTCATAATGAAAATATACAACTTGTTCAACAAGAAATATGGGTTGGATGGAAACACATTTTAATTAATTGGATTTTAGTTTTTTTTTAATATCACTTTCCAGGTAGCTTTGTCCCAAAAATTATTAATTCTTTTGGTTTTTGACAAATATAATGACTTCTAGATTTGTTATTTCACAGGATGGTTGGAGCTTCGTTAGCGAAAGCAACAAGACATTTGAAAATTGTAATATTAAAGATGGAGATTGGTGGAGTTTGATGAAAAGCTCAAGTTACCGGTCACACTCTATGATATGAAAGCCAAATTTGTTAAAGGTGTTTAAAAATTGATGTTTCGTTCAAGTTTGATGATTTTAAATATGTTCAATTTTAAGTAAAATTTTTAGTGAGTGTTTATTTTTGTATAGACATAAATCACTGCCTCTAGTTCCATTTAAAAAGTTTTTATCAGTATTTATTTTAGGAATACTAAAATTGAACATATGATATAATCACATGTGTATTTGGATCAGTATACTATTTTTATGGCATGATTTCCTCAAATGTTTAAAATTAAACCAATTTCTAAGAATGTAAACAAGAGTAAATTACAATGATAAGAGATTTGAGGTAATAATGAAACAATATAAGTTTTTGTATTACTCTTTGTAATATCATGTTTATTCTTATCTGTACATTTTCAAAAAATAAAATTAACATGCGGGTATGCATTAGTTCTAGATACTTCTTTACTCATAAATATTATTTTGATTTTTTTATGAAACAGATTATGTAAGTTGACAAATTTAGTCCACAGAAATAGGCTCAGTTGCTATTTTCTATTTAACTATCCCTTTAACCTTTTGGTGCATTTAGTATGATTAGGGGAATAGTTAGACATGTCATCCATATACTTTTCAAAGCTCAATTCACATATAACAACACGTGAATGTCAGATTTCCTTAATGCTTTGGTGGAAGCAGAATGCTTTACAAACATTTAGAGATTTAGAAACAAAGAACTTGCAATGATTGCGATTTTGCTCTACAAAGAAGTCTAAGACTAACAATTAAAGGTGTGGGTGAGAAGGATACTTAAAATGAGAAAGTTTGTGGGTCAGGATCAAATATTGTACAAGGAAATGCAATAGTGAGGAATAAGTTTTTTTAGTTCTTTGCTGCCGATTTTTCTCCATGTTGTATCATAGTGGATATTATTACTATTTCTTGTTGGCCTTATCATATAATTCTTCATATTGACATACTTGTTCAATTTAAAGTCCATCATTTTTAAAGTATTTTCAAAAGAAACTGAGTGAACGAATGGAGACTGTGCACTGACAATTCACATTTCTAGAATGGACCCTCCACATCAAAACATTCTTCTCGAGAATGTCTGCTGGTGATGGTCCATGACGTTGCTGCACATTATGAATGCCATTCAAGGAACTTTATTGAATAATGTTTTGACTCTATGCTTTCAGTATGTGATGTGACAGATGGTATGAATCAAACTTTAGTATTTGCTATTTATGATTGCCATGGTTGTTTTTCTTATATTTTAAAACATATAATTGTCAATCAGATAATTGGTTTAACTGACATTATTATTTTCAATATCTGCTTCAGTGGCCACATGGTCCAAGGCATTACTCTCATAATAGACTAGATTGCCAATGACAGGGAGATTGGAGTTTGAATCCCGGTTGGGTGTGCTTTTATGGTGGTTTATCCTAAATGGTATTTCACTCACCCTCCACACAAATGGTGGTACACTTCCTCTAAATGTATTCTTCATCCCTAACACATTAATGTAATTAGTACAATTTTTAAGGTCAAAAACATCCGAGCCTTAATTACTAATCTTGGAGAAGTTACTGAAAGAATTAACTGTGTATTTTATCTTGTGAATGTGGGGAATGCCAGGCCTCCACCGTGGTTAGGATTCCACGTTAAACTGTAGGTCCTTCATTTCATCTCACAATCACCCTACCATTACACATTAGCGTAAGAGCGTATAACCCGAACGGGTAGTAAGACGCGGTGCTAATAATAATAATAATAATAATAACTGTGTATTGTGTAAACTTTCTTTTGTCGAATGTTTCTGAACAAATGTATTGGACAGTTGACTTGATAACTAACCATATTGCTAAGATCAATGAATGATCACCAAGTATTGTTTTTCTATGATATCTAAGTTTAATGACAGATTCATTTGAAGTCATACCAATGCATATGTTGGTAACACCAATTAAATAAATTTAATATTAGAGTAAGAGATACCGGATTCATACTCGCTTCTAAGATTGTGCTTCTTTTGGGAAATTATTGCCTCTAGAGGGATACAATAATTTTCAAAGAGGGAAGTGATGTGGCAGTCCAGTATTTTATTAGATTTTTTATTTTTTTTATTTCATCGTGTCGACATACGATGACCACAGAGTTGCATCATAGTGTTATGATAAACATGGCTTTCTTAACTCAGCTGTGCAAGATGCTTTAGTGAAGTTCTGCTGAGGGATTGAAATGTGACTGAACCAGGTCACAAACACATTCAAATATACTGGTTTTACTGACCCTCGGGGCACTATGTTCATCATCTGTTAGGAGTGTCATGCTGACCACTAGCTCAATCACAGGTTAATTTAAAACTACATATTTACCTTAATTTCCAATGTTCTGAGAAGTCGGCAAAACGGCACTAGTTCTGGATTTATTATCTTTTATTAAGTTATTTTTTGTTTTTTCAATAGATTTCATACCTGATTAATTTCTAATAAAAATTTATCATTAACCAATTCTATGTTTAATTTTAAACTAGTTTACCATTTTCACATTCTAAAGTATATGATTAGGCTTTCGCCGCTTGATCCTTCAAAATATCTTTGCAACACAATTAATGAACCAGAAGTCTCCCGGCAACAGAAAATAAATTTGAGCTCTCATATCCTCTTGTATTGAGCCAAGAACTCCGATAAAGATCACATGAAGCTGGGGTGTGAGACTTGTATACAAAGCTATGATCGACCATAGCTAGTTTAAAAATTATCATGAAGCTTGTGCATTGTTTTTGCATTATTAATTCAAATAAAAACTTAAATCCAGCTATACGTTGAACTATTTGTTAATTTATTTTTTTATTATCGTATTTCTTTTTCTCTCTTCAATTTAATTTATAAATAATAGGACATTATATGCATATATTTCTTGCTTCACAAACAAATTTGCATCTATAGACAAAATTGATGGCTGTGAACTCAAATTAAGGAACCAACGAATTTGAAGTGACTAAAAGATAAACAAAGATAAGTCAAATATGCAAAATTTTGATCCTAAATGGAAGGGTTGTCAATATAAAAGGGGAGTGGAATTGTTTCCATATGGAATGACCACCATTCCAGTACTTCTTAAACAAGCGACCTTATTCAAAAATCGGAATAGTACCCACTGGAATTATACTAACTAAAATCAGAATTGTGCCCATTTGTAATGGTGTCCATTTCAGTATTTCTCAAACAAGCGACCTTATTGAAAAATCAGAATTGTATCTACTGGAATTTTTACATCCATTACTGTTTCCATCCTTTAGCAAAGTTTTTTTTTATTCAAGTCGTATATTTTCCACTATCGGCTTGCTAGGCCTGTCATAGCTTCATATGCGTTATAATCTATCTTAAGACTAGGACAGGCACAACATACAGTCTCCGGAAGTCAATTTATCAATGTAAAAGGGTAAACCCATATTTTCATCAATGATAAATTTTTGACCTTGCCGGGAATCGAACCCCGGAACCTTAGCTCAGTAGTCAGACATATTACCGACTGAGCTAAGGTGCTGGACTTACCTGGAATTATACTCACTAAAAGTGGAATGGTAACCATTTTAGTATTTCTAGAACAAGCTACCTTAGTGAAAAATCAGAATTGTACCCAACTAGAAATAAACTCACTAAAATCACAAATTGTATCCATTCCAGTATTTCTCAAACAAGCAAACCTAATGAAAAACTGGAATCATACCCACAAATGGCGGACCCTAAGTTTTATTTCTTATGCTAAAGGTGGCAAGATACTTTGATCTTATTATTAGTCCACAAAGTTACTAAGTGTGGGCAGAAAAATGTGAATGAGTGATTATTTATTATTATTATTATTATTATTATTATTATTATTATTATTATTATTAGCACCGCGTCTTACTACCCGTTCAGGTTATACGCACTTACGCTAATGTGTAATGGTAGGGTGATTGTGAGATGAAATGAAGGACCTACAGTTTAACGTGGAATCCGAACAACGGTGGCGGCCTGGCATTCCACACATTCACAAGATGTCTGAGTGATTATTTATTCTTTTGTTTATAAAAAGAGCACAGGATTGGATCAAATATACCCTGATTTTGGTTGGAAGAACAGTAGGGAAAATTCAAATTTATGTATTTGCGACCAATATTGATAACATTTTACTATTTTATTTGTTATTTTATAGGTATTGATAATATCTATCAAAGTGACAACTGCAAATAACACAACTTGATGTATGAATATATTATACTTATTTTAGTAACTTTAGGAACTATCCAAGATGGCGGACGATAAAGAACTCACGTATTGTGGCGGGTGCAAATTGTTTATAAATGAAGGTGAAAATTCGATAGAATGTAATGGAACCTGTAAATCTTGGTTTCATTTATCGTGTGTAGGAATATCTAATTCAAAATTAAAGCAACTTTGTAACAACAACAAGAAAAAGTGGTATTGTATGGACTGTGAGACTCAAAACACTTGGCGGCTTGCACAAACAGTCTAAGCTGGAACAAGTTAACCTCTGTGCAATCAATAAACCTGACAAAAATACCGGAGGGAAGAAAAATATGAATTTGAATACTCAAGAAAGTGTTTCAAATGTAGAAAAGAACATTGAAGAAATATTAAGAAAAATGAATACACTGGATTTGATAAGTGATAAAGTAGACTCTTTGTTATTTAGAATGGATGAGAAAGATAATGAGACAAAAGAAGTTAAAGAACAAGTTAGTATGATTAATAAAGACATTTCTGACTTGCAACAATATTCCCGAATAAACAGTTTTGAGATACATGGAATCCCAATAATAGGTGCGAATACAGAAAATGTTTATGAATTGGTGGAAAAATTGGGCAAGGTTGTTAAAGTTGATCTAAATAAAGGTGAAATTGACATAGCTCACAGGCTATTAAACAACAAGAAAAATGAACTACCACCAGTTATTCTCGTTAAATTAGTCAGACGACACAAAAAACTTGAGCTTATTAACGGAGTGAAACAATTTAATAAAAGTGTAACTAGCTTTGACGATAAGCTCAGTACACTATCCTTAGGACTATCATGCATAAAGAGACCCATATATGTAAATGAATGCCTAACTCATCAAAATAAGATTCTCTTTGGACAAGCCAAAGAATCTCTTAGGAAGGAAGGTTTCAAATTTATATGGATCAGAGAGGGGAAAATATACACGAGGTTTAATGAGAATGGAAGAGTCCATCATATCAAGTCCAACAATGATATAAAGAATATTTTAACATCAACAAATGTAAGTGATTATGATCATAACATTGAACAATACAAGAGTCAACAAACCAGCCACTCTAAGGAAAAGGGACACCAACAGGAAGACAATGTGAAACAAAGAAAAAGTTTTAGTTTCAATGATTCTAAATGGTTAAAGTAGGACAAGCAGGGAAAAAAGTCACTTACAATGTGTTGTGTTTATTTGTCCTTGTGGGCTTAGGTCTACTATTTTCCAGAACATTCAGTTCATTGTTAAAGTTATTCTGTTATATGCAGGTGGTTAAAGTAGGCCTAACATGGAGGAAGGTGTCTTACAAAGCTTTTTGTTCTTTTGTTTCCGTATTAGGAATACTAGCTTTCAGAGTGATAAATTCATTGTTAAAGTTATACTTTTTTATTCTAGTGAGTAAGCCAATCACAGAGGAAGGTGACACAAGGTTGAATTTTTCAATTGTTTTCATGTTGGGAATACTAGCTATCAGAGCAATCATCTCACTGTTGGAGTTATTATATTCTATTCAGATGGATAGAATGGGCCTAGCATGGGTGATTTTGACTTGCAAATTGTCTTGTTTGTTCGTCTTTGTTTTAGAAATACTAGCTCTCAAAGTGATCAAATCATTGTTAAAGTTATTGTTTTTTAAAGTATTTTCAAATATTGATACCTAAATGAGTTTGCATAATATAAAATTAGGATATACTAATCAAACAGTGGAGCATATTTTAAATAATGCTACTGAACTTAATCTTGAATATGGTAACCAGTCTAATAATTTCAATTTTGGCATATTATATTTAAATATTCGTAGCCTTAGAAATAAAACTGATGATCTTGAAACACTTTTAATTTCACTTAAATTAAAAATGCATATAATTGTTTTGACTGAAACATGGATAAACAGTAGTGAGGTTGAGTTCTTTAATATAAACGGATATGTTTCACTATATGATTGCCGAGACCATAAGCCTGGGGGAGGTGTAGGGATCTTGATTCACAAATCTTTAGAATACACTTTTATTGACAATACCATAAATAAAGCAGAAGATTTGTCTGTTCTCAGGATATTACTTAGGCCCACAAATCATTTTAAAAATAATGTCACTATATGTGTCATTTATAAGCCGCCAAATTGTGAAAACAATAGCTTTCTTAAATTTTTTGATAGATATTTAGAATCTTTAAAAAATCAACAAAGTTTGATCCTTGGAGACTTTAATATAAATATTTTCGACAAAGACAACACTGTTGTAAAGAAATACACTGACATTATCGTATCAAATGGATTTGATTGTATAAATACCAAAAACCCCTCCAGGATTACAAAAAATACCACCACGTTAATTGATCATATTCTAAGCAATTGCTCTCAGCCTAGTAAGAAAATTAGAGTGTATAATTTTAGCCATTCGATCAGTGATCATAATGTTTTTGTAACAGATTATAGTCCATTAAGAACAAAATACATTGAAAATATTAAACAATTTAAAACAATTAAAAAAGTAGTTTTGAATGAAAAGATGTTTATAGAAGTTTTCATGAAAAATGTTGGTAAAATAATTTTGAACTCTGACACATACAACATGTATAATGATACAGTTGGGTTGATAAATAACATTAGAGAGAATTGTTCCTATGAACGAATAATTTTAGACCATGACCAAAAAAATGTGCCTCTTTGGTACACTACAGAGTATATAAATTTAGTAAAAAGAAGGGAAACTTGGTATAAGAAACTTAAAAAAAATCCTACTAATGGAGCCATAAAACAGGAATATATCTTGTGTAGAAACAAAGTAACATACTTAAGGAAAAAAAATCAAAAGATGATAGCTAAAAGGTATTTTTTTAAATGTGTGACAAACAATAGAAAAACCTGGAAACTAATAAACAATATTATTTGTAATAAACCTAACAATAGAGACAGTGGAATAACTGAAATAGAAACAAATGAGAATTACATAACTTCAGACATACATGAAGTGGCAAATATCTTAAATACTTATTTTGTAAATTTTGGAAAAATAACAGATAGCCAAATCCTTAGAAAGTGTTACTCTTCTAGTGAGCATGTGGTCAGCAATCAAAAAGATTATGCTAATATTTTGTTTAAATTTGATAAAATTGATGTAATTGAAATTGACAAAATAATTGGAAATTTACCAAATAAATTTAGTTGTGTCTTTGACAATATCTCAAATCACATGCTGAAACTAATTAGAATTTCTATAGTGCCTATAATGGTCAAAATAATTAATCATAGTCTAGAAACAGGCATTGTACCTGTCAACATGAAAATTGCTAAAGTAATACCAATTCATAAATCTGGTAGCAAACGTATCTGTGGTAATTATAGGCCTATATCATTACTACCAGCAATGTCTAAAATCCTTGAAAAAATTGTTAAAAATAAACTTATACAGCATCTCAATAGTATTAATTTCATCTATGAAGGTCAATATGATTTTAGAGAGAATTCTTATACAGAAAGTGCTGTAGTTGATCTAGTAAATGTGTTAGAGAATTTTCTTGATAGTGGTAAAGTTGCTGGTGGACTATTTATTGATATAAAAAAAGCCTTTGATACCATAAATCATGATATATTATTAAAAAAGCTGTCTAATATTGGCATAACAGTTATGGAATTAAATTGGTTCAAAAATTATCTCTCTGATAGGAAACAATTTGTCTTTATCAATTATAGAAATACAAACATCAGTAGCTGCTGCAAAGATATAGTATGTGGTGTGCCACAGGGCTCTGTTTTAGGTCCTTTATTATTTCTTATATATATTAATGATATATATCAAAATAGTTTCTATGGCAAAATACAGCTGTTTGCTGATGACACTTGTCTGCTGTACTCTGGTAACTCTATAAGAGAAATAGAAACCAATTTGCAAAAGGATTTAAAAAAATTGACTCAATGGCTTCATAATAACTGTTTATCTTTAAATGTTAAAAAAAAACAAAAGTAATTTATTTTACAAAACCCACTATGAACAATAATAACTACATAAGTAATATACACCTACATGGAGAAAAAATAGATGTAGTATCACAAATAAAATATTTAGGATTGATTCTTGATCAGCATCTCACATGGATACCACATGTTGATAGTATATGTAAGAAAATTTGTCCTATTGCTGTGGCCTTTAGAAGAACTCAACACAAACTTACAACTAACACTAAAATCATAATTTATAACTCTTTATTCCACTCACATTTATCATATGTGAACATAATTTGGGGATCAACATCAAAAAAAACATTGAAGAGAGTACAAGTAATACAAAATAGAGCTATAAGAAATCTTTTTAACTCTGATAATTTTAGCAATACATGTTCAGTAAACATATATAAAAAATACAATATATTATCTCTTGAAAAAACTATTTCCTTAAATATGGTTAAATTTGTGTATAAAGTACTGAATAACAAACTACTTTCAAACATAAAATTTGAGACTTTATCTAAAAAATGTAACTATGAGATTCGAGCAAGAACTACTAAAATATGTCAATCATCAGTAAAAACTACCAAATTTGGTATAACTTCATTTAAAAACAGAGCATTAAAAGAATTTAACACCCTTCCACCAACAATAAGAGTGTGAATCTTTGAATAGTTTTGTTGGTGCAATTAAAAAACAACTCTTGTCTTAGAGCAGAATTGTATAAATGCAACAACAATAATAATTGTTGAGTGCTATCTAGGTATTTTAATATATTTTGGTTATTTTATTTCTTACTTTTTATATATTCTTTTTTTATCTTTAAACTCCTTTGTTTGAACTGTATTACTATGGTGAAACATGTAGTCATTAAGTAGGCTAATAGGCCTAGCTCTTGACGATTTATTATCTTTTTTTCTATATTTTAATATTCTGCTTTACTCTTTGTCCATAAATAGTTTTAAATAACTACACAACGATAGCTTGGACCTACAAATTATATAGGGTATATAGGCCTACATAACTAAGAAATATAGTATTCTTTTTCATTTATTTTTACTTTACTAAAAAAATCCTTTGAAAAATAATATCACATAATTACTAACTTTAATTTCCTTCTGTAATATAATTAGTAGGCTAATCACTTTGCCCGTCTTCTTCA
Source organism: Timema cristinae (assembly GCA_039000515.1). Lineage (NCBI taxonomy): Eukaryota > Metazoa > Arthropoda > Insecta > Phasmatodea > Timematidae > Timema > Timema cristinae. The sequence goes on from JBCFYV010009882.1 coordinate 35,396,564, forward strand.
TTTAGTCTATAAAATGTGTACTTAATAAAAACACCTAACCTTGATTTATACAATGATTACAGCTTAATATTTTTCTCTTTATATACATTGATTTGTTTGAATGATCTTATTATTTACATTAGCTGCCATGTGTAATTTTTATATCTTGTCATAAATCTTTTACTATGTCTTTATCTTGTAAAATTTTACTTTTGAAAAATTAATTGTACCTATGTAATTAAACTTCATGTGTACTGTAAGCATCCGCTACATTGTAACAAAATAGTCCCAGATGATGGCCTAGGCTGTCGGGGATTTAAAATATATGAATAAAAAAAAAACTTCTACTGTTCTTCTTACCAAAATCAAGCTATAGTTAATGATCAACATATAGTAAAGTAAAATCAAATATATAGCTTATAAATTAATTATCTGTCTTCATTTGGCCATATTAATTTAGAGAATACTAATTTTTTCAATTTCTTTTATTATAGTTCTGGCAAACACCAAAAAGTACACAAGTAATTTACATACAAAAATAATTGTACCACATTTGGCCTACAGGGTACATTTTATATTTATAAAACAGAGGCATTTTAACAAAATAGATTTATTTAGTAAACATAAACAAATTTAGGAAATACAAGTTTTACACGAATATAGGAATATTAGCGTGTATTAAATTTCTTCCAAAACAATTAGACTTGAGAGATTACTTGTGGCTACCAGGGAAGTACAGTCACCAGTCCACATTTAGAAGCATTTCTAAAAGGAGAGTAATTGGACAATTAGTCAAAGAACAGTGAAGATCAAATTTAGAAGATAACATTTATACAGTATTGCCTGGTATCGTTAAACATTTAAGGAATCCATAGAACAAATTGGATAATCAGCTGATAAATCCAGCTAATTGATGGCTAAGAAACAGGCGTCATTAAAGTACTACGGCTGGTCACGTTCCCCTATGGTACTGCCAGAGCATTCAATAGTACATTAGTATCTATTAAGACCAATACAAACTTAGAAGCCTAATTACAGGCAAAAAATAAAATAGTATTATTTGCGCGGACCCCACTATGGCACTAGTGTAATTTCCCTGGGTTGCGCACCCAAGCTAATACTCTCCATGAAGAGTGACTACAACACCAAATCTCTACTACATTTAACTGAATTGCAAAGGCAAAACTAAAATAGACATACTGGTGGTAACCATCATTAACAAAGAACTAATGTTCATGACGTTTAGGACGTCATGATTAATTTTGACTCCAAGATTATAGGAACTTGTGACTTAGTGTATGTCCAAACTTAAAAAAGTCACTTTCTAAGCCAGAGGCTTTTACGTTAGGACAGTGTCAAAGGACACATAAATTAACCAAGGAAAAACTTTCATGTTGAAGTTAATTACGTATTTAACCAAAATGGTGGTAACCATCAATAACATAGAACTAATGTTCATGACGTTTAGGACGTCATGATTAATTTTGACTCCAAGATTATAGGAACTTATGACTTAGTGTAAGTCCAAACTTAAAAAAGTCACTTTCTAAGCCAGAGGCTTTTACGTTAGGACAGTGTCAAAGGACATAAATTAACAAAGGAAAAACTTTCATGTTGAAGTTAATTACGTATTTAACCAAAATCAAAATATTCTAATTGACCTTTTCCAAAACAAAGGCTTCTCACTAAATATTAAAATAAAATTTCCTTCAAAACATGTTCAAAACTTAAATTTCTCTTAACTATACTAGAGACCAAGTCCTTGGGACTTGATGACGACGGGTGGATACAAATACCCCAGATACGTCGTCCGAGTTAGCGGCGAGTTGGATTGGGTGATCCATCATCCTCTCGATACTGCTAAGGTGGTGAATCCGACGTCCCAGACTCCATGTTCCCTCTCTTTGCTAATGGGCAGAGTTTCCTTGTTGACTCTTTGCGCTGTAGAACCGCTCTGTACTTTGATACCGCTGGCTGACCTATATATACAGTCAACCTGGTTCGGACATGAAGAAAAGGGAAGGGGGAATAAATTATGAAACACAGGCAGAAACAAGGAAGAAGAAATTGTGGAGGAAAAGGAAACAAGAGAAGCAAGTCATGAGTTTCTCTGACTGACCGCCAGCGTCGCTAGGTGCGCAGCAGGTCTCTGCGTTGACCCCCAACTTCAGTTCTTCTCTCCAACTGAACTAGTCGCGACACACGTGAGTCGGCCATGATAGACAATCCTGTGGTTTCAAAAGTGAGATAGTGATATCTGTAGACATCTTGCCGGGGTGAGTTACTACACAAGCATCTTATATTAAAATGTATCTGTATTAATTTACTTATTTAATATCCACTATTATTTTTAATGAGAAATAGTGATATGGATGTATTTTTACTATTTTCTTGTGCACGGCGTATGTAAGTACTATATCTGACATCATCTTATAGCAAAGGCTATGCATTCACGTATCTTATTCATAAATACAATAATATTAGTCCTCTTCTTCGATATTTAGTACAGTAATTACCAAAAGACAATATTTTTTGACCAACCACGTGTTTGAATGTAGGACGATACGTAACTTTAGTAGATCAGAAAATATAAACTTAGAGGTAGTTTATATTAAATATGTTGATCCAATTTCTATCTTGCACAAAAACACCGAAATATTGAATTTTTACTTGTAGCTGTTCAATCCATCTGATTGACACGCTACATAATTATATAAGAAAATAAAAATAAACACTTCGAAACTTGAAACCAGATTACGATCTTCCCATTTTGTAGTGAGAGAAACAGCTCATTTAGACAATATCATCTACCCCTCTTTCAACTTTTTTTAAACAAAAAAACTTCAAATTTCATGTTGTTAATAAACCCCCAGTTTGAACCTCTTTTTATTTAAAAAAAAATCCCTTCTTACAGTGAGTGAGGGGTTTCCATTTATCAGCTTATACTAAAAAGTTGTTACATCTTAATTGTTCAAGTTTAGTTTGCCAGTCACTGAAAAGTTTATATACTAGAGTTAATAAATCATTTGGATAACAAATCATTCTTTCATAACTGCTATAGCTATTAAAACTATTCTGAGTATAATTTATGCTTATAGGCCTACAATTTTAATATGCACATATATAACAAAATAGAGAAAATTGTGGGCTACACTATTTTGCAATAAGAAGCGTGAAACTTGCAAAACTGATTGGCAGAGGTATGGATGGACATTAGTGGGCATACCGGTTAAATGTGAAGATATTTCAGTCTGGTTTGCCTGCCAAGGCAAGTTTGGGGCTCAAATTATTTTCCAACTCTACCTATATACAAATTTGGATATATTTCCAATAAATTCATGCGTCATCATTCCTACTCTATTAGGCTAATTAAATGCTAATAGCCTGGACATGATAGATGGGGTGTAAAAAAAATTCTCACATATCATGTACCATGTGTTTCAGACAGTATTGCAAGACCACCACAAATACCGTATGACCTACCTCAACTTTTGCATTTGTCTATAATGTGGAAATTAGTGTTTGAATCCTGGTAGGTGTGCTGAGAGTGGTTTTTCCTAAATGGTTTTCTAATCTCACTCTTTGCACAAATTTGGGTACACTTCCTCTAAATTCATCCTTTCGTGTCACTAAAAGATTAGAATAATTAAAGGGTGTCCAGCCAAACTGTATTTTAAAATTCACAGACTTTTACAACTTTTCCAGTCACTATAATATATTACAAACATTATTTTATTAAGATTGTAGTTTAATGTAATACTATTTTAGACACATACTCATTATGGAATTGTGTCACTCTTTGAAGAGGTTAAAAGCTATCGGCCTAAAGCAATTGCCTAATGAGTAGTGTGATTGAAGATAAATTGAGAACATATTGGAATATTAAAAGAGTGCCTTACACCGGGACAGTTTAAAATTGTTGTGAGTCGGATTCTTTTCTAGTTTCTTCTTCCTACAATACAACCATGTCTCCCTAGAAAACTACTCCTCCCCATCTCCTAAGATGTTATCTCTGCCCCCGCCCTCAATACACCCGACACACCTCGAGCTTAAAAACCGATCCAACATCATTACCTCTGATATGAGAACAACTTTGGTCAATCCTAAAGAGTACCCTAGAACTAAAGAGTGTGACTTGGCCCCTGCTCCTACCAACCATATTCCCTAGGAAGACACAACCTGGGATTTCACTTCCATTTTGCACCAAAAAGGGTCCTCATCAAAAGACAAAGATCTTCCCTCAGCCAAGCAGCAATTTACACAGCAACTAGTCTCAAGAAATGTTACTATCCTGCAGTAGTTAATGTTATTTGTGTTGTTAACATTGAAAGCTCAGCTACAGGGTATCTACTGGATAAAAGTTTTGAAATTTTAGTATATTTTCATTATATTTTATTTTAAAAATCCAGTATATATGAAAGGCTCTCAGAACCAAACAATCCCTATTTGAAAATTATTAAATGATAGAAAGTCTTTAATAATTAAATTTTTTTATCTAAATAATATTCAACTAATGGCAGTGAAAAATATCCTTGAAATGAAATTCTATAAAATACATAGTAATAAAGATAGAGAATCTTCAATGAAAAAAACAAATTTGATATTAAGAAAAAACTACTTGGAAATAAAGATGATTGCAGTTACCTAACATGATTAAAGATTAAGATGATAAAAGCTTCAAACAAAATATTTTTAGGGTGGAGACAAAAATTAACATTCAATCACAAAACATTTTTTAATTTTTAATTTTGTATTCTAACACTCTTGCTTCTTCTATTTAAGTCTAATTCAATCTTTTTCATCATTTCATGGCTTCTTTCCTCATCCCTGATGCATTCCTCGCATCATGAATCATCTTCTTTGAGATTGTCATATTTAGAAGTCCTCCTTTGTAGTGACTGCATCATAAATTATAGTTTGAGCAATAAGGCTGTCCTCATGTAGGTTTTCAACCAGACATTCTTTATTTACAGAAAAACTTGGCTCAACAGCCGCATTGCAATGGAAGAGAACCAGGATTTTTTAAAGGAAAAGATTGCAACTTCTGGAATACGGTTTTAATGGAAAAAATATTTATAAAGAACTTATAAAGTTGATCACCACTTCAAGTGATTCTTTTAAGATACTAAATCCATGTAGCCTCTTTTTTTTACAGCAGAGGCTTGCATGCTAGTCTAGTCATGTCTAGTAGGACTTCTACTGCACAAGTTATCCTATGGGTCCTAAGAGATGCAATGATCATGAACACAGGATAGAGACAAATGGCACCTTTGACAATTTTCTAGGATAGAGGACACTTATGAAAAAGTTTGTAGCAGAGCTCAACTAGGAATTTTTGACAATCGCCTATGAACTGAAGTACCTTAATGTCTTTAATCCTTTAAAATCTGCCGATGCTGTGAACCCAATACCTACAATAGGGAGTGATTTCATGATTGACTCTTCAAATTACACTTGATAACAATTTTTTTGGAAGAATTTGTTAAATTAATTACATCACATTTTATAGTTCCATTAATAAATTGCTCAAGTAGTTTGCTTGGATCTGCAAACATAAATGGCAATATAGGTTAATTACTCTGATATTTGGTAAGAAATTTCTCCATCTCAAGTGAAACTGACAGCACGAATCCCAACTTTGTTGTCAAAAATTCATCCTCCCCAAAGTTACTTTATGTTTGAAAAATTATTAGATTTTGGAGGAGACTTGTTTGAAGAATAAACTCACTTTTTTAAATGAGGCAGCATTGACATTTCTCTCTCCAACACCTTTGAATTATCTACCCATCTAATAGAACAAAACTTTATTGGGAAAAGAGATAATTATGTTTTTCTTTAGTAGTCTGCACATCTCATAGGAAATCTTAAAATAAATAATATAGTAAGCCCCAAAATTGGTTAATAGCCCTACTAGAGTTAGCATGTGCAGTTTTGTTATCACCAGGGATAATGTGTAAAGAACAATTTTCAAATTTCAGCAACTCCTCTTGTTGAGTGAAAATCTTCCTTCAGGTAACTTTTGAGATCATTTAAGATTTGAGGATTACATTCATGGAAACTTGAAGCCTTTTTATAAGATCAAAACCATCTTCTTTTAGTACAGATAAAAAGTTCATTAATATATATATATATATTTATTGAGCTGTTACATGACGTAAAGAGCAAGTAAGATGTTAAATATCTTGTATGAATTTCATTTTCATTCCAAATGTGAACAACATTATCCATCTGGGTCTTCTGAGCCACATTGTTTATGCTCTCATAAAATTAAATGCAGTAAAATGAGTATTGTTTAACCATATTTGTAGCGTTCCTTTCAAAAAAGGACCTAGTCCATGCACAATAACATATCCAAGTCTAACTTTATGTATTTGGAATTTCTGGCCAATATTACTATGGTAAAACATTACTTCAAAAATATTACAAGAAAAAAAACATCTGGAAGAATAAGGTGTCATTATTTGATTTAATTACACTGATTAAAAGCCATTTTGCATCTGGTGTGTGATACATCATTATTAATATGTATTTTTGGTTGTAGTGGTTGGCCTGTCTGGTCTGGGTGTTGACATTTTTTCCCCAAGTAGAAATAAGAAGAGAGCATTAATGTGTGAAAGAGGTTTTAAAAAGTGTAATTGATGTTTTATTTTTAGCTTCTAGAAACTTATAGTTGTGGGGAGCTAATGTCAGATTAGAAGGAAAAAACAATGAAAACTTTTGGTTGGTTTGTTTACCTGTTGGCTAATTCTGATCACTTCCTTAAAGAGTATGTAAGCTGTGTGAAAAAATGCCAAAATGAGAACAAAAAAGATGGTTTATTATTTATCTTGGCGTTCTCAAGATGAGCTTTAGACATTGTGTGGCAAAGAGGTTTAAAAACAGATTCCAAAGGAATGAAAAGATACCACATACTTTGCGTTTATGTGTGACGCTACTCCAGATTTGTCCAAAACTGAACAGGATGTGATAATATTGAGGTATATTCATTTAAATGAAAATCATTAGGATATTAAAGAAAGGATAAGTTTTACATTTTTTTGACTGCTGCAAAAAAATTGGCAAAAAAATAACAAATGTAATTTTAAAAGAGTTTCACAAGAATAATAATCAAGATTTTAATAATAGCAGAGGACAATGTTATGAAAATGATGCTAACATGGCTGGTCGTATCAAGAGAGTTCTAGCCCGCATAAAATAATTCAATCCATTTGCAACATTTTAACACTGTAATGGTTATATTCAACATTATTGTATACTAATACCTGCCTCGGTGGCAAAGTTAGCTAACACACTAGTTTAGTGTTGAGCTAGACTGCTGAGGACGGGGAGACCAAGTTTCGAATCTCTCCTGGTTGAACTGGGTCCCTAAATTGTTTTCCACTCTCCCTCCACACAAATGTGGGTTTACATCCTCTATATCCAACCTTCTCAAATCCTAGCCCATTAGCGTAATTAGTACTTAAAGCTTATAACCCGAAAGGGCAGTAGACACGGTACTAGGTATCAGTATTACCATTTTATATTAATGTGCAATGAAAGTTAACAAATCGGTTTTAAATCAATTTATAATAAAATCAAGTCTGAAAATGATGCTTATCTCCATAAACGCGCGTTAGGATTACACAACAAAAAGCTCATAATGTTTTCTCCAATTACACTTGTCCAACACCTTCTCGTGTCTGTATGGAAAATTAAATATCTCTTATTATTTTAGTAAAGAGGAATAGAAATAACTATTTAAAAAAATTTACACTGTAAACTCTTTCAGTATAAGATTATTGTACTATAATAGAACAATATTTTCATACAAATAATAATTGCAGATTTTCTTTAAAAATAAATATTTATAGCACAATAAAAGAGTTTAGTAAAGTGAGTAAAATTATTGACAATACAAAGTATATGAAAAAATTATATTCTTAACTATACCCAAATATTGTTTTAATCAAAGCTATGGTTATTAAGTGTTTGGTATAAAAATATCTACTAAAGTAAAGAAAAAAGGTTCTGATTATGTAGTTTGGATAGGTTTCAAACTAAAATTATGATCACTATCATCAAAAAATCAATATATTAATAATATAAAGATAAGATTTAACAGAAATATGATTCAAATATGTGTCAAACAAATTTTGACATTGATATATTTCATAATATTTTGGTCACTTTGATTTTGTAATGTACTACTAGATTGAGCTTTGGCATATTTAGCTGTAGCATTTTTGCTTTATTGGAGAACATTCAGCGGTCATAATTTTGAAAGTTTCTTCGTGTACAATCCTAAGCTAACTATGGAAATCAGAAACTAGTTATGGCAGTTAACAAATCAAAATTCTTAGAAATAAAATATTACCTAGTCTACAATCTGAATGCACAAACGAGCGCAAACGCAGGGTGGCCGTTACACTCCACTGACAATGCAAACTTTACCTAAGCACGATCATAGAAACATGTTTGAAAAAAGAGCACCACATTTCTCCAACGAGCATAAATGCACCGTGCCTTAATATTCGTTCGATTTAAACGCTTATGTACTACTAATTACGCTATTGTGTTAGAGATGAGGGAGGTTTAATTAGTATAAAGTGTACCCGCATTTGGAACATATCGAGTTTTTATAGCTTAGGAAATTTTAGAGGCCCCTCCCATTTCCCAGCAGTGAATTTTCAAATTCAAAACTTTCTAACTTTTATGGTTATGTGGAATGGTCCTTTTATCAAATTGGCAAATTTAAATTTTCTTTCATATACAAAAGTATATTTTATTTGGAAAGATGGCAATTTACTCTCATTTCCAAACACCATCACGCTTCTTAGCTTCCACAATTCCAATTTGAAATTTTAAGACTTATTTGGTTATCTTATATGATATTTTACGTGGCTATCAAATGTCAACTTAACCACATTGTAAAGAATGTTCTATTTTGGTTGTATACATTTTAATCGCACTGTTTCATAGACTTTAATTTTGAAATTCCATTTGTTCAAGAGAGTAGGAAACGCGAGAAAATGCCAATGTTTTTGCAGCTTTTTTATCAAAATTTATTTTGGCCAAAATAAATAAATATAGCTCCAGTAGTTTTCTACCTCCTACATGTACACCCCTTACCCCTCCCCCACCCTCTCCTTCCCTATTTCCTGTAGTCTCATTTGAAATTTAAAATGTTCAGACTTTATAGTTAATTTGGGTGGTCCCTATCTCTGCTTGACGAATTCGAGTTTTATACCACACATAAAAGTAGTTTATCCACTGGTTTTAAAATTTTAGCCTTCCCCTCCCCATTTTTATAACTCCCACTTAAAAATCTCAAATTTAAGATTTATGAGGTTAGCTGAAGTCGTACTTCTACCAGTATGAAAAATGTAGATTTTCCACCATCATTGATTTTTTTTATAAACTCCCCTTTTTTTCCTGGACCTCCATTATAAACTTTAAAATTTTTGCACTATTATAGTTATTTGGAGTCTTATCTTTGCCTATATGCAGAGTATTGTTTTTATACCACACTGAGAATAGGTTGTTTCTAACAGTTTTGTAAGTTTTTAACCAATCAACCGACTTGAAATTTTTTAAATTATAACATTAATTTGGATATCTGGAGTTTTATTTCTACCTGTCTTTCAAATTTTAATTTTTAACCTCATCTCAAAAGTTATTTATAGCTGTAGACTCCCCCTCTCCCAATTCTCATATTTTAAATTTTAATTTTCACATTGGTTTGTTTGTTTAGAATAATCTAATGAATCTAAGCTCTCTACAACACAGAGAAGAAGTTGAATGTATTATATTTTGTAAATGATGAGCCCGCCCCTTTTCCCTATCATTTCTTCAACTCCCACTTAAAAATTTCAAATATTAAGATTTATTTGGTTATTTTGAAAGGTCAATCAACCTACTTGCCAAATTTAAATATTCTATCACAGCTAAAAGTTTATTTTATTTTTATAACCCATTACCCCCCCCCCCCCCCATTTCCCGGGGTCCCATTCAAATTTTAAAATGTACAGACATAGTAATTTGACATGTCCCTTTACTTTACTTAAACATTTAAATTTTCCACCACACTGAGAACTAGTTGTTTCTATTAGTTTTGAAATATTTAAGCTCATTTTTCTAACTATCATTTAGAAATTTCAATTTTTAAGACTTATTTGGTTATTTGGAGTTGTCCTCTTAAACGACGGTCAAATTTAAATTTGCTAGCACACATAAAAAGTTTTTATTCTGTTTGTATCCCCTTCCCTATGTCCCAGGGTCCCACTTATTAAACAAAAATGTTCATAGTCTTATAATTATTTGGAGTGATCCCATTGGTTGTCTGAAAAATTTCAATCTTATATCACCCTGGAGAGTATTTATTTATATTAGTTTTAGTAGTCTTAAACACACTTTTTTACCAACGCACCTCGGGAACCATGTGGATGCCGTACATAAATTAATTTCATATTAGTATTCTGTAACTTGATAAACTCCCATATATCATATTTCATCTTAATTGGAGGACAGAGAGTTTACTGCCCCCTTTTTTCCTTTACACGATTAAATTTGAAAAACCCTAAAAATGTCTCACCCAATTCTATAAAGAAACATTCATTTTAAATTTCAAGGCTCTATGTCCACTAGTTCAAAAAAATTCCCATTCTGTGAATTTTGAAAACTTATCTCTTAAAAACTTTCATCTCTTACAGGTTGATGAATTTCACCAAATTCGGTCCTATCTCTTGTCTAGAGCCAAAAAGGAACTTTTAGGCCTACTAAAAATTTCAAATTTTCATGTTTGAAACCATTAAACTCTTCTAACAAAACCACAAACTCCCCCAGATCATTTATTGTCTCTACAGGCAAAATTGGCCTTGTAGTTTGGAATTTTAAGCAATAAAGTCTCATCCCCGTATATCCACATTCGTGTTAATGTTATTAAATCAATATTTAGTTTAACATAAGAGAGAAAACATAATAAATCCTCATAACTGTGCTTTATACTTCTAATATTTATATAAAGTATTTTTAAATTGCAGTTGAAATGGACTATTTGGTCGAAATCAACTGTAGATAAATGTTTTCAATAGATAATTCTTCTATGATATTAGTTCTGGTATCCACTAAGTGAGAAATAATGTTTTAACAAAGACGAAACTACAAACAAGTTTATAAGTTGTATAATATTAACTTGTGTTCATATTATTAAGGCTAATAACTGGGTCTACCTCAATAAATAAATGGTATGGTGCACCACACAGACTTTCTCTCTCTTTTGTCTAAAAGTGGAAACATTTACTTAAAAATCGTAAGATTTGTGAAACCAGATGATATATATTTTTGTAGAAACTTGATGAAAAAAATGAGCATCACATTCCACCAAGAGGCATAAATGAAAGAAACATTTTGTTAATTATTCGTATTTTACATATTTTGATCAAACAACATAATAATAAACTCCCGTTTTCCTAGAACTCAATTAAAAAAAATATTTAACAATAGCTAGGGACCATTCAATAATTACTTAAGGAATTTTTTGGGGTATGGTGATCAGTAATTTTTTTCATTTTCGTGAGGGTGGACAGAATCCAACTTAATTAAGGATTTTATCAACGTTTAAGGTGAGACACATCTAAAAAAACACTTCTACAGACGCGCAGTCAAAAAGGTTGCACCTAGCGATGACAAATTGCACTGAAGTGTAGCCTATAGACGTACACAGCTATACATAACTATAAAATGACATTTATTTATGATGTGTTACACCTAATTTTACTGTGATAAGTATTCTATAGTTTCACATCACCAATCCTTTTGTCTAAAATAATATAATTTACCAAATCTTAAGAAAATTTCGTAAGATCGGCAAGGGAAGAGGGGGGAATTAAAAATCTTACAATCCCTTAAGTAGGGAGATTTGGGGGTAGGGGGGTCGAAATTATGAAAAAAAAATCCCTAAGTAATTTATGGAGAGCCCCCTATTAGTTTTATAAAAATATATTTCAAGTAAAGGGTTTTTTTAAATTTTAATTCTGTTACAACTTTACAATAATTAGTTATTTAGTATCTCAAATACTTGCAAAGATATGATTCAAATTGGCAATATCTGCTTATGTAAATTACCCTTAAAATTATGATCATGGGATGATTAGAACGACGTAGTTGGCTAACGCACTAGTCGTGTTGAGCCCAACTGCTGAGGACGGGGAGATCGAGGTTCGAATCTTGGTCGGGTGAACTGGGGGTGGTTTTTCCTAAATGGTTTTCCACTCTCCCTCCACGCAAATGCGGGTTCACTTCCTCTAATTCAACCTTCCCAATTCCTAATCCATTAGTGTAATTAGTACTTAGAGCGTATAACCCGAACGGGTAGTAAGATGCGGTGCTATTATAATTATTATTATTAGAACGACTATTTGTTTATAACGATAAACAATGCCCACATACGAAATTTAATAAAAATCGTTAAAGTGGATTTTGAGATAGCTTGTTCTCTTTTTTATCTTTAGTAAATTACCCTCAATTTTAGGGTACAATATCCAATTCCAAAAATTCCTCTGGGGAACCTTATATAAACCAGATATACTTAGTTTTAGCCTGATCAGTAAAATGGTGTTGGCTCTAGGCCTAGATATAGGCACACAGGCAGACACCATCCCAAAAAACACCTTTTCGCTTTCGGGGGGGGGGGGGGGGGGGGTTCACAGTTATCAAAATTTAGACTTTTTTTACGAGCAAATTACTTTTCTCTTCGAGTTGTCGAGAGAAAGTAAAAATAGTCTATTTACATAAAGATGAGCACAAATAATAGTCTTATACACTTCAATGATGCAAACACATTTCTAAACATTCTTAAAACTACTTTCAACTAAAGGTTCAATGACACTATGGAGTAAAATTATCACAATTTAAGAAGCAAAGAGTAGTAAATATTACATTGGCCACTTATGTAAGTTTTTGAGTTTATACAGTCATAATGTCCCATTATTTGAATATTGTATTTATTTTTAACCTATCAACTATAGTTAGTTATACAGTCTTATGAAGGATTTAGTTAGATACCGGTACATATTTGATCTTTTAAACACTTTAACAACTAAAGTGTTTTTTTTTTTCAAAACCTACTATTTAAAAAGCCAAAGTTGTTAGCCTAAAACATAAGCCAAACAGCTTAATTTTGAGAGAAGAGTCTAGATCCATAGAAATATGTCAAAACACAGTTAATTTATTACATTAAATTGGGATCAAATTCAGCTTAAAGTCACAAGTACTCAACTCGCCAAAGTTCACTCAACGAGATGATATTATTGGTGTATGTTCCATATTTTCTGTGTTGGTTTCCCTAAACATTATATATTATCCTTTGTAGTTCACAGAAAGTGATTGTGGGTTCTAATTTTAAGGAAGTGGCTTGGTGCGAAATAGCTTGTGCTTTTTGCATGGCTTAAGCCAATGAGGGTATATTATCCTTATTTTCTTCAATGCCTTTCCTATGTACAAAACCTTATTTGTGTTGCACATAAGGAAATTGCTCAATAAATGTTTCTAGAATATGTGTGTGAACATATCCGTAGGGGATTTGAGATTCCCTAAGTCATCTTGCCCTTTATTGAGATATGCTCTATGAAAAATTAATCGTTTCATGACTCCATGTTGGCATCACACTTTGTTAATGTATTCATGAAGAGTTTACAGTGAAATTTCTATTCTATCTTGTATGATATTTATAATATATTTAAAAGATTGAACGGTAAAACAAATAATTATTTAATCTTAATTTGTGATGATAAAATAATATTAAAATTGTATGTGTATTTTCATACTCATTAGTTCCTATTTAAAATACCATTCATTCAATAACAAAATATATTAATAGTAAATAGGAAAGCATTTTGAGATCCCTATTTATTTTGTATCTCACGTATAAAAATAATATTTACGTAGCCTACAATCCATTTACCCTGAAAGGTGACATCAATACATTAATGGACTAGACTAGCCTATAGCCGTATTTTATAAGCCACAATGCTGTATCATAGTCTATAATAATAAAAGGAAGTGTTTGTCTGTGTGTGACGCCCAGCCAAATCTATGGCACGCAGAGATCTGAAATTTTTAACATAGGTGAACGGAAGGGAGTCCGAATGCACCTCGAAGCAGGATTTTTAAATTTTCAATTATCTTTTTAATTAGGCTATTTTAAACAAATTTCTGAAGAATTTTTTTTTTTTTTTTAGAATTATGTTTCAGAGATACGAGCACCATGGGGGTGTGGGGGGTTAGGGGGTGCTTATGTAATGCTTATACCACACTGGGCCACGAGCAATGCCGTGTGGGATTGCTAGTAATTCATAAAAGAAAGCTTGCTAACTTTTAAGATAAATGGAGTGTAGGGTATATAATATGTTGAATAATTTCTTCAATAAACCATACATAATTTTATCAATACTATATGATTAATTAAACTTTCAAACTGATTTAACTTTTATTAAAAGACAGTACCCCCTTTCAAGGCTGAATGATAAGGCAGGATTCACAAACAAACGGGCCGTGAGACGTAGCTGACCGGCCCGTTTGTCTGCAATATCTTTATAATACTATCAGGCCTGCATCCATGTATTCACACAAAATACAATAATTTAACTTTAAACACACATTTAACCTAGCGGCTGTGGTTCTGTTCTTTCCTTCTCTGTGACCTAGGTGAAGCAAAAGAAATAGCTGAGAAATTGAAATTTAAATCAGATTTTAAGAAAATATGAAAACAAAAACTTTAATTAGATAAAGTGCAATATCATAAAAACTCTGCTTGGAAAGACCCCGGAAAAAAAGTTTAAAATAAACATATTTTATGTAATCGCTGACAAGATTACGTCCCAGCTGAGAACAAGATTTCAAGAAGTAAAATACATTTGTAATGATCTTGTAGTAATTTTTTAATATCCAGCCCAATATCTGGAATGAACTGACAAAAGATAGGAGAAGTTAAAAAAGTAATAAATCTGTAGAATACCTTGTTTTGAGATATCCATAAGATTTATCACTAAAGCTCTTTACTAAGATTGAACATTTTGAAAATATTTTTGCTGCAAATTTCCACAATTAGTTGAAAAAGTAAACACTCAGAGCCTACCCTCACTCATTCTAAATAACATTTACCTAGCATAACTCCCAATTCCCCGCCTCCAAAGGCTATGTATTGCATTAAGACATTTCCTCACTCTCCCTGTTAGTGTAGCGTGTAGCATCTGATAAATGAGGGTTCAGTCAATTAAAATTAGTCAAGAATCACTTGCGAACATATTTAAGTCAAGGAAACCTCAACACACTAACACACCATGATATCCATTGAGTGTTAAATGCTGTCAAAAATGAACTTAAGTGAGGTCATAGAACAATTGCTGTCTGCTAAAGCGAGATGACGCAAGATTCTGTTTGCTTTGAAATCTCAAGACAATTAACTGGGCAACATACACTTAGTTATCTCTGCATATTGAGGTTTCTTCAATAAATTTTAAAATTTTCACTTCACTCTAGATTGTAGACTTATCACTGTATTAAAATTATAGGACTTCAACATTCATTAAAATATGGGTGAGGGGAAGTGGGAGTGGGGGCACAATTCCTGTGGGTGACCCTCCCACGTACTCTTGTAGGGTTGAGCTGCATCTTCTTTTCATTTTCTTTTTTTAGAACTGCATCTTATTACCCATTCAGGCTATACACTGTGTACTTATTAGGCTAATTGGTTAGGTATGAGGAAGGTTGAATTTAGAGTAGGTATACCCAAATTTACGTGGAGAAAGAGTGGGAAATCATTTCGTAAAAACTTCCTTCAGTACACTCGACCAGGATCGAACCACAGCCTTCCCGTCATCGACAGTCTAGTTTATTGCGAAAGTATCGCCTTAAACCAGGCAGTCACTGAACCGGGCTACATCTTCCTTTTCATAGGATAGTCAAGGATGGACGTCTTGATAAAATTGTTATATGTGCTAGAGTCGATTACCGCGATGAAGAATCCAAACTCGGTCACTGGGACTTGAGATAGCCCTTTTTTTGGAAGTATTCCTAAGATGGTTCTAGTGTCTAGGGGGGAGATGGGCCTCTGTCTCCACCCCTCTGCTCATTTGCTTGCATGTTCGTGAAGGTCGATTGGGGTATGGGTTTCTCATTTTTCTTCCTTTCTAAGATCAGGCAGTCTTTGAAGAAATGTCTTACAGGGTAGTAAATACACTGAGGTGATGTGCGTATATCTTTTTGCAAGGATGGGCTGCCAAATTTGTTGGTGGGTGAGGGTTTCATGTCTCATTGGATGGATTGAGCTCGTTCTATAAGCTGGCCTTGGGAGGTGGGGGGAATCAATATAAGGAAGGGCCTGATTGTGGGGTGTATGAGCTCTTTGATGAGGAGCATCGCCTGTTCCTCTGGAATTTGGAGAAATAATCTTCTATGTAACTGGATCTTATTCAAGATGAACTGGTCTAACAGATCATCCCTTACATGTTGAGGGTCATAGCGTTCTTTGAGTCTTGTGAAGTTCTTCTCAGGTGGTTGAGTAACAAACGTAGAACCTTCTCCAGTGCTCTGCTCCACGTTCCTTGGTTTTCCCTAGGGTTTGGAGAGCAGTCACACATCATTATAGAAAAAATATTGGCTCCTCGTGTTCTTGACCATAAAAGGATGACAAGCTACATGGTTCTTAAGCTTTGGTGGTCAAAGTTTTAGAGGTGACTGCTGGGTTGTCAGTCTTAACTACCTTAACTTTTCTTTTCCTTGTTCTGCTTCTTGGTAGTTTTTTCAGTTGTACTGTAGTAGTCTAATCCTGTCCTTTTATCTATCTTCCCATTCAATGCATTTGAAGTGGCACCATTTGTTGTATTGATTGGGAGCAAAGGCCGTAGGATTGGACATCAATGAATTTATGCTAATTTGATAAGGGGTTTGTTGTATTGTGGCGATGGTTGGGTTAGTGAGCGACTTGTCTCTTTGCCTGGAGTTTAGATGTTCAATCCACGCCCCACTTTGGGCCGCCAATTGTTATGTCAGGGAGTTGGATTAGTGGAAATTTAGGAAGTTGTCTGAGGGCAGTGGATGCAGCCCCTTTTCGTGGTGTAGGACAAAGGCAAGCACAAATTTACAATAAAAGGGGATAATGAATACAGAGTGAGCTGACGGGACTATTAATTATGAATATATTATTAAATAATATAACCACTCATGTTTCCAAGCAATCCAATCTGCATCATTGCAGTAGACCAAACAGGATCGACTTAAATATAATTAATATGCAAATCACCAAACAATATTCCCAGGAAGCATTATTTTTTAAGGACTAATGAGCAGCTTCTATAAACATCAAATATTATTCAGTCAAAATGGATTTGAATAACGTCTCAATATTACATATATATTGCCACTAGACAAAAAGGACATTGAATACACAATAACATTTCATTTTCTAAACCAACAACTTCCCATTATTACTTTTCTCCTTCCCCTATTCTGAAGGACTTTCAATAAAGAATAATTTTGTATCTCCCTGTTTCCTAAAAGGACTA
This sequence comes from Timema cristinae, assembly GCA_039000515.1. Taxonomy (NCBI): domain Eukaryota; kingdom Metazoa; phylum Arthropoda; class Insecta; order Phasmatodea; family Timematidae; genus Timema; species Timema cristinae. The sequence goes on from JBCFYV010009882.1 coordinate 35,414,083, forward strand.
AATGATGTAATATAAGATTTAACATAGCATAAACTTGAATCAACTAGACTCTATACATGTCCATTATTTAAGTTTAACCCCTTGACCTACCATTTAACCTGCCTATGTTTTACACCAGGATTACCAATTAAATTCATATCAAAATACTTTATGCACAAGTTTAGTCTGATATAACTTTTATTATACATTTACAATTTCAATGCCCTAAACAGCATTTTTATGTCATGCTAAATTATCATTTTTTTCTCCTCCCTCCCTTTTCCCTTCAATCTACCACCACTATTGTCCCTCTCTCCTATCACTTTCCTTCAGCCTTTATTTCTCTCTCTTTCTCTCCTTTATCACTTTATTTTACTTATTTCACTATTTTTCACTCCCCTCCCACTTATAAATTGAAGGATACAGGGGAAATAATATATCTCTCTCCCTTCTTCCACACTATGCGGATTTTAATTAAAGCAACTTATAACTATTATCGACAAAGATTACTTTCCTGGAATGCATATATTTTGTTAAAGAAAAATCAAATTTATACATAACATATAATTATTTATAAAACATAGTGTTCATAGTGTTGATTTACCCCATAAAGTGTTGTTTTCCTCAATAATTTTTCTTTGTTTACATTTGTTTGATTGTCTGAATCACTACTGTCAAAAGAGCTATCACTTTCAGAAGACCTATCTATGTTATTATTGCTGACACATTCAGTTAGTTCTACACTTTCACTATCATAATCATCAGAAAAATATACACCCTCATTATCATTAGTATCTACTAAATCATTTTCATTATCAGAATCATAAAGTATCTGTGTCATTTCTTTGTCAGTTAGCCAGTTTTTAGGGCGAGAATCTTTCTGTTTACAAGTTGACGCCATTTCATTGCTTGACTGCACTTATAATTGAGTAACCACCTCTTAGAAAACAAAAACTATGTGAAAAGTTTTGGTTGAAATATAATTAATAAAACTGCAAGTTCTATTCATACCGCTCCTGCCGTCTATGGAAGTCACACCTGCTATTTATGAAATAAATAATAATAATAAAAAAAAGTTTGTTAAAAAAATAAGAAATAAAACTGCCTAGTTCTATTTATAACACTCCTGCCGTCAATGGTCTATGGCAATAACACATGCAATTCATTTAAGAAATAAGAAAAAAAAACACACACAAAAATAAACTAAACGTTTGTGTGAAATATAAGGAATATAACCACCAAGTTTTATCCATACACCTCCTGCTATCTATGAAGTATAAGCAGGAACACAATGTGCGAGCCCTGCTCGTCAAAGTATCTGTGTGGCATACTAAATTATGACAAGCCCTGCTCATCAAAGTACATCAAGGGGTTAATTTCCATTAGTCAGAAGGACTTTGAATAGACATTAACATTTCTCTCCTTATTTCCTAAAAGGTCTTAATGATAAAGTTTCAAAACATGACATAATATACCTAAACCAACTAAGTTCTGTTCAAGTCTGTTATTTTTAAGTTTAATTTCCTTAAGTCAGAAGTCCTTTGAATAGACAGACATTTTCCTCCTGAAAGGACTAATTAGCAAAGTTTTCAAAGTTTACATTATATAACTTTCAATTATTGGATTTGCTGTATTCCAGACTGTAAAGTTTTACTATCATTATAAAAAAAATTAAAGCCGAAAGGGAATTTTGAAATACATATAGCTGAAAATTAAATTTAGTTCTTACATTTTAAAAGATGTAGATGTGTCCTAGATTGATATCCCGGCAAAAGTGATTTTTCCCTAAATCTCCTGGCGGTATATATCCTGTACATTTTCTTAGAGAGGAGGTAGGGGACATAAAAAAAAAAAGGCGAGGTGTATCATGTGACAAGACCGGCCTGGAAAGCCCTAGAATAAACATCTCGACTTTTCCGGACGGTGGTTGTAGTTTCTAGCACCAGATGCGCCATTAGGTGTTTGTAGCGGGAACCATCTCATCTTGGTGTAGAGCCGCTGAGTTTAATAGTGCGTTATGTTGTGGTCGCACATATACCTCTTGGGTTGCGGGTGTGGCAGACAGTCGGTTTGATAGAAGACTGTTGATGAGAATATTTCTTGCCATAAAATGAAGGGAAGTCCCAGGTCATATCTTCTTAGGGAATTGGGTTGGAATAAGTTGAGGGAACTGGGGCACAGTAACATTGTTTGAGTTCTAGGGACTCTGGGGATTGATCAAAATTGTTCTCAAGTCAGAAGGGATGATGTTGGATGAGTTTTGAAGCTCAACGAGTGGAGGGTGATGTCTGGAGGTGTGTCAAGTGTATTGTAAAATGGTGCATGGGTTGTTAGTTAAGTCTGGGTCCTTGATTTGGTCCGCCCATCGATGTATTGATTTTAGGGCAGTCGGCCAAGTGGCACTACCCAGAGTTATAATAATAAATGAGGTACTCCAATTGTGTAGACAAATATTCAAATTAATTTATTCTCTCCCAAGAGGTCAGATACACCTACAATTGTATGAATTTCTTATCTCTACAGCTTAACTACAACTACCAGTAGCTTGACAGGTAAAATTATGAAATATATATTAAAATTCTTAAAGCTTATTACCGACATGCGGTTGCAAAATCAGATAAATTCATTTTAGGGCTGGGCCAATAAACCTTTTTGCATCAAGGTTGGTAAGTTATATACAAAATAACTAAACAAATATTTACAATTGTGGTAAATTGGTTCTTCAACATTATAGTTGAACTTACTCTAAGATAGTTTAGTTAATTCAGCCAACAGAAAAAATATGGGGTATATAAAATATAAATAAGTCAAATCCAAAACAAACATTATTTAAATAGAAAGGAAAATGTTGTGCGCATGCCTCGGCTCGTACTGAAAGATGTAGGTAATATTTCATATTAAGTTGTTATACAACTGGTATTCAATTAGAATTACGTTACTTATAGCCATAATATTATGTACTTTTGATATTTTATAAATCCATAACAAATATAATCATACTGGCCTACCTAATATTGTTTTTGATAGTGTAACTTTGTTACTTGAGGAAATCTTATCTCTAATATATTTATGAAGCATTTCATGATTTGAAATAGGCCTTAAGGTAAATAAAATTGAATGGTTTATTTTGTTTAGAATGTTGGTTTTGCTGCTTATTATAAAATAAAATATCTAATGCAGAATTAAATAATTTGTGTTTGAATACAAGAAACTGTATTTAATATATATTTTTTTAATATCTGCATGATAAAAATCAATTATCCTTGGCCGATTGGGCCGAAATCGGCCTATAAATCGGATCGGTTATTGGCGTTGGCCCAGCCCTTATTTATTTTAGTATTCCTTGGTTAAAAAAATCTTATGTACAGTTATTATTAACATTTGTCAATAACAAGTCTTATTTACATTTTATTTACATTATTTCATTCGTTACCCTTAACAGAGCCTTATTTCCAACCAACCTCAGTGACTTGGCTGAGAAGTCTCGCACCAAGTCTTGTTTGGATGCATATTTGAAGACTCAATCGACCATGGAAAGAGAGCATAACAACTGAATATAGCCAGTAAAATAAATATATATAAAAATTGATCTTGTAAATAAATCCATAAAAGAAAATAACAATAATTATGTGAAAGCTTATAAAATACCTTTGAAAATCATTGATTCTAAAACTACACACAGAGTTCACTTTTCAATTGATTTACAAAATTAAAGCAAATAGGAAAATCAAATATGGTGCCGGTGACTAGGTGAATATCACAATCTAATTTTTGTCAAAACAAATTAATGTTTTAAGGAAAGTGATTTTTAACATCAAAATAAATTCATACATATACATACATTTGTTTTTAAAAGAGAAAAATAAAACATTGTGTTGGTGACAATATAATTATATCATGCATGTAGGGTACTCACTCCTTTCCTGAAGTATGCTATTAACATATAATCGTAAATTACATTTCCTGACAAGATGTTCTACAAAACATGAATGTAATTCTACCTTTAGAATATTCTTTTTCCTCTTATGAATAGGCCTATGTATACATGTGTTAAAAATATGATTTGATTTTCTTAAATGTGCTAGAAATTTTAACAATACTCTTTATATGTGCTTGACATAACAATACTCCTTATATCTGCTTGACTCGAGGTAGAAGGACTTTAATATTATCTGTTCCAATGCTTGGGGACAATAGATTTCCATATTGTTGCCACATTTCAATTGCTTTGTTTGCAGTTACTTCTGATGCTTCTTCTGAAACCTAAAAATTAAATTACCGCATTGATTGAAATTAATTCACTGAAGTATGAACATTATTAAAGATATAATATTAGAAACATCAATAATTTAAACACAATCTTCAGTAGGTATAAACACAAATGCTGATCAGGTAAAATACTCTCACTCACCCGACTAAGAAATATACTGAATTTTAATGTAATTTATTTTGGGCCTCTCAGTCCACAGAAAGATCTTATATAAAACTAGAGTGAGTTTATTATAATGAAAATATTTGTATATACATAATATGCAGTTTATCTTTGTTGGTAGAGTTATGAGTTTAAGTGGTAAAAATGTTTCGAGACATTGAATATTTATAATTACTTACAAGACTCGACAGACTATATTAAACCTGATTTGATGTGGTTAGGTCGATTCAGAATTATTTTTTGTTGAGAAAATTAATAAAACAATGTAGTTTTAAAACTTTTAATCCTTTATGTAAATGCCTTAAGGATTTTATTGTGGTATATTAGTAGGGATACCAGATATATCATAGTTTTTTTAAATGGATAACTAATAAAATTCATCCATCAATTTTTTTTTTAAATAAAAGAAAATAAATTGAATTTAACAAAACTGCATTAAATATATATCAGAACATATGCATTCAAACTAGAATTCAATCTGAACCACAATACTCTTATAGATTAAATTAGTTTAAGTAAATCTCACTATATTAGTAGAATTATAACCATTATTCTGCTTACCAAGGAAATTGTGATGCATATATTAATTCATTTTATCAACTTTTGAAACATATTTTATTTAATGTAGTTTGTTAAATTCAATTTATTTTATTTTATTTAAAAAAAATAATGATGAATGGATTTTATTAGTTATTTATTTAAAAAAACTATGTGTGATATATCTGGTATCCCTACTAATAAACCACAATCAAATCCTTATGGCATTTACATATCTCCAGGCATTCCATCCTCTACCTTATCATTTTAACACTTAATTTGATTGACAAATAATTTCTACAATAGCTGACAAAAGATCGAATTTATAAAACATTGGTACTTCATATATTTTCTAATAAGTTTGAGTTTATTATACTCAGAATCAGGCAGCGTTTTAGCCAAGTGGACTGCACAGTGAGAATATGTATCAATATTTTCAGTTAAGTGAGAAACTTGACTAAGCTTTAATAAGATGAGATTTTTTTTTAAGGTTTAATGTTGTGGCATCACAAATATGGCTATAAATGCCAGAAATATGAATTAACTTTCACACAATTTGTTGGGTTTGAAAATAGTTAGGATTAATTTATAATTACAGTAGTTGACATTAAAAAATTATCAAATGTAGATATAATAGTACTTGAACACCATAAAAAAAAGTTAGTTTCTTTATAGGAGTGACCACATTGTGATCAGTATTATTATATTACAAATTATATTGAGAAAAAAAAATAAGAGAAGACTACATTCCATATCTAAAACAAAAAATGAATTTCAAGGATTGAAATAAATTACTTCTGTCTTCACTCTTATAAAATAGTAAGATGCAACAAAAATAATAGATTAACTGAGCTTTCATCAGTTGTGTTGTTCAAATAATACAGTGATAAGATATTGGTTTGTTAACAAGGGTTTGTAGCTAACTGTATAAGACGCAATCAGTTTTTTTTTATCAATCCTCAGAAGCAAGGGCGCCTAACTAGAACCAGAACCAATGACCTAAATTAAGTTATTTTCAAGGAACTGGAACAGAAACTCAAAAAGAAATACTGGATTAAGAACCAGAACTGGAATTTATATATATTTTTAGGTTATAAAGTTTCTTAAGTCTTATTAAAAAATGTATAGTTACATTTTATGCTCGTCTTTCTGTAACTTAATTTTATTTTGAAAATAAAAATTTCCCTTTATTCGGGGATTTTTGTAAGAGTAGGATATATGTATTTTCAAATAGATTAAAAAGTATCAATGAGCACAAAGAATTAGGCAAAAATGAGTTTACATTTTGAGAGTCACATTGTGTGGGGTTTATTCAGTTTATTCTTTACGAAATGAGCTTAGTAAGATATATTTAGATTTGAGTGACAGTTAACAGTAACATATTCAATAGGGGTGAGTACTGAGAAATGAGAAACTGCTCCAGTTGTACAAGAAGTCTCCCTAAATACGAAGAAATTTATTTTAAAGTCTTATTCCTAAAAGTTAAACAATTTAAGTCGTTGTTATTATTATTATTATTAGCACCGCGTCTTACTACCCATTCGGGTTATACGCACTTACGCTAATGTGTAATGATTGGGTGATTGTGAGATGAAATGAAGGACCTACAGTTTAACGTGGAATCCGAACCACGGTGGAGGCCTGGCATTCCCCACATTCACAAGATGTCTTGTCAGAGGTGAAGGAAGGGTTTGGTAATCAGATAAATCTTTGCCGGGACCTAGAATTGAACCCCGGCCGCCAGCATAGAAGTCTGACACCTTACCCCTAGACCACCAGGTCACCTAAGTCGTTGTTCATCGGCCAATTTGCTTGGAGGGGTAAAGCGGAGAGGCAATTTTCTTTAGCACTGCGTCTTATTATGTTTGGGTTATACACTTATGTACTGATTTCATTAATGACTTTAGAGATAAGTAAGGTTATATTTTAAGTGTACCTGCATTTGTGTGGAGAGAGTGTGGAAAACTATTTTTGAAAACAACCTCAGTGTACTCAATACCAAGATTCGAACCTCATCTCCCCAACAATGGAAGTCTAGTCTACTCTAAGAGTGGCACCTTAGACAATGTGGCTACCAAAATGGGTCAAAAATTGTTAATCTTTTCACTCTGCCTTCAAATAGCAAGTAAGAAGTCATCCGAAGTGTGTGGTCATTGTGTGATATTTTCTCTAAATCCTACCCTTCTCATCTCTAATATATTAGTATAGATAATCAGGTTGTTCAAACATGTGCACAAAGTGCTCAGTGTTCTTTAATGTTGCAGCCAGTTTTTCTGAATTATTTTGACTTTTGAATTCATAATATTCTGTTGTTTTATGGTGTAAGGTAATTCACCTAAATTTACCTTTAGTGGACCCTACAAAAATATGTCAGGAAGTGTGAGGTTAGGCTGACAAGTTGGAAAAAAAAGTATTGATATCAGAGAAGATATATTTCAATATTGGCCAAAGTTCAGCAAGCTGTGTAGCATAGGGCCAGTTTCATAGTCAAATTTAGTACGCCTCAAGTGCGGCGCTACACTAAATACAAGACGACACCTACCTAAACCAGAATGGAATGGGCCAGTTTCCAATGCGAGAATGGCCCATTCCATTCGAGTTTAGGTAGGTGTTGTCATGTACTTAGTGAAGCGCCGCACTTGAGGCGTACTAAATTTGACTATGAAACTGGCCCAATAGTGCCTGATCTTAGTGAAAATTATATTTACATTGTTTTTTAAAAATATAAATGATTTGGAGGCACCTGCTAGGTGATCATTTCCATGTAAGATGATAATAGACTTCACAGAATGGCATAATTATCACATTTGTCACAACCCTGAGCTAGATGGGGATGTTTAGTTTAATTTACATAACTTTGTCAAATCTACCTGACTGAAAGAACTAACCAAGCAAACTCGTAATGAATTAGTAAAAATTAAGAAAGAATGCTGACTACTCACAACAGTCTTTCCCAGTTGTGCGATAACTAGGCTTGATTGGGCTATAAGAGCTTCTGTTTTATGGCTATTGTGGCTGATAGATTAATATCTTTTTAGAAGGCAGTTACTCTGCCCATCGTGTGACCATATGAATTAGAACATCAGGTAATCAGTGATACTCGTACTAGAGGGCAGCCGCCGACCTAGGGTACCGAGTTTAAGTTTGTAGGGGGTCACGAGAGGTGTCAGTTGAGCCAACAGTTTAAGTATTCTTGATTAAGGTGGAGTGCTAGTGAGCGTGAGTTTAGGGCAGTATTTTTGCAGTTTTTATAGTACAAACATTTTTTGGCCAAAATAAATCAATTATTTCTTCCATAGAAACATAGAGTTTTGTTTTCTGCACATGCTAATCTCAACAGTTGTTGAATATCTGTCATGAGCATGGCAGCATTTGGTGACAAAATTTTCTCTTTATTTAAAAAGTTTGTCACCAAATGCTGCCATGCTCATGACAGATATTCAACAACTGTTGAGATTAGCATGTGCAGAAAACAAAACTCTTTGTTTCTATAGAAGAAATATTTGATTTATTTTGGCCAAAAAATGTTTGTGCTATAAAAACTGCAAAATTAATGCACTAAACTCGCGTTCACTAGCACTCCACCTGCTAGTTATCTTACAAGTGCATACGTCTAAGTTTGTATATTTCTTCATAACAACTTTTAACATCACATTTTGTATGAACGCCTAGTGCTACAAATAAACCCAAAAAACGGAACCTCCAGTATCATTTCAAACCCAACCGACTACCTTGCCACCGACCCTACCCTTACCCACAAGCTAGCCTGACATATCCGGCCCAAGGAAGGGGGGTAGGCGACACATTATAAAAATGATAATACTGGGACAGCATTGTATAGTACCAACTGTTTCCACACTTAACCAACTCTTAACTGGATCCATATCAAAGTTTGTCTAGCAGTTCGTCCTCCAATGTCAGCCGTCTGGTTGTCCATCCCTTTGTCCTTTTATATGTGAAAATGTCTAGCAGTTGGTCCAAGTTGTGTCGAGCACTTGACCCATCTAGGCTTCCAAATAAATGTTTTCATTTTGTCTACCAGCTGGCTGTCTATCACATGATCCATCTCTTATCGGCCACTAGGTCCACGTCATTTTTGGGTGTCTAGCAGTTAGATGTATACCACTTTATCTTCTCATGTCAGCCACTTTGTCATCCATCACTTTGTTTGAACTCCTGCCAATTCACCATATCTTCAATATGTATTTCAGGCTCTTGTAACAATACAGATATTTTTTCTACAATGAGGATATAGTTTTCTACTTTAACAGATATTAAATTGTATTTTTATCATATTGATAGTATATAAATGGATTTTTACCAAAAAAAAGGGGGTAGGGAGGTATCCTTCATATTTAGAAAAGTAATAACAGTTGTGTGAAAACAAAGTGATTGCAAGTTTTACTACAATATATTTGCTTGACAAGATATTAATTATTTGGATATGCCAAATAAATATACCAAATTCGCAAATCCAACCATCTTTACATAGCTTGTTTTAAGAAACATTGCACTTTTAAGATAATCCACCACTGCTCTGTTCAAATTTTTGTTCCGTGGCAAAAGAAACACACTATAAAACCAAATGAACTTGATGTTGAATGATGATGAATGGTAACACATTAAGCTTAGCTCAAGAAAATGTATACCTTTATTAACATACCAAAGAAGTGACCAGGTTAGGCAGGCCTGTGGTTCAGAAAGATTCACTGATGTTATTGATGACCCAGACTCGACTTATTTATGTATTTAAGAATCAAATCATCCTCAAATGGCTTAACCAACCTCACTCAGTAAGTAAAAGAAAGAAAAAAAATATTGAGATGTAGTAAAAAATTTAGCTTAGTAACAAGTACTTACATTTTATGCTAAATTTTCATGATGTTGACGGTTGAAATATTTTTAGCAAAGTAAACAAAATAGAGCCAAAAAGGTTTTTTGTGTATTAAAAGAGTAATATTTGAGAATGTTGTGAAAAATCAAAATGTTGGGTTTGCACCTCTGCTTTCTTTGCGATTAGTAATTTATTTGAATCATATTTTTATTGGAAATATCCAGTAAATTCTTATTTTAAGTGTTTTTTAAAAATAATGCTTTGTACAAATTTATAATACAATATCAGGGTTCCTACAGTATTTGTAAAAAAAATTCTCCCTTACTATTCCCTGACTATTTTCCCAAGTTCCCTGATCAACTTCTCACAAAATTTCTATTATAATTACCTGTAACTAGAATCTTAACTAAAAAAATAAAATCGGGGCCAATTTGCAACTAGTACAGTGTATTTAAGCAATATGCCACCTAATACTGATGTTTCTTGAAGTAAATCTAAATGTGTCTTAATAATGTTATTTTTAATTACATTTATTTTATTTAAAAATAGTATTTCAATCCATTCTGAAAAAGGCAATCCAATTTACTCTAAAATAAAATATATGAGGAAGTGATTATTGATTTAAAATAAAAGCTATTTGATCGGAAAACCAATCTGTTCTAGAGATGAAATAAGAACTTCATAAATTTTGGTGTGCCTTAAGGTTGTTTACATTATTTTAGTGTGCCTTTGAGGACTAAAGGTAAAAACATTGATCTTGCCAGTAGTGTACAACTTTTCAACCCCTCTGGGCCACTTTTACTATTAACTGATCAATGGCGGACCGCAAGGCAATTCCCCTCCCCCTCACTTGTCAAACACCCACATAACTTTTACTATTTTCCTCATTTTACTAATAGGCCTTGTATTATAGTGAAAAATTATGTTTGAAAAGCATAAGGAAAATATTAAAATTATATGTTCGCTATTATCCCATTATAGAAATTTTAATTTGCAAAGAAACAGTTTTAAAAAAACTAACACACAATTGCACTAAAAGTATATTTATTTGAAATAACACACATGTTTAAAAAAGAGAAAACATGAATAGGCCACTAATAATGTTAACTTATATTATGCTTAGTGAAGAGACTTGACACACTTTGGTTTTTATTAGCCTGACTATATTGAGTTCAATGTTGGACACAGCAATTCCTAAGTTTCTTTCCAAATGTTCTTCAGTCAGATGGGAATGACCTATTGATTTGATTTGTTTCACAACAGAAAACGACTTCATATAAGTATGTGGTTCCGAATAATGTTGTCATTTTTAAAGCATGATTGTTAAATGCTTTTATTTCCTTAGGAAAGTATTTTTTTTATATAAAAATAACAATTTTATATTAGGTCAACTCTTAAAAACTTTTCTTAATAAATAATCACTTAAATCAATGAGCTTATAAATACCTTTTGATGATTTATTTTAATCCATACTATCGGAAAGTTTTTGAATTTTTCAGGTGTTATATATAAGAATCTTTTTTGTGAGATGATCAACAATGAGTATAAAGTTTCCAATATGAAGAAACAAAATTAAACAATTGATAAATTAGATAGTGTTGCTAATGTGACAGGGTGTAATTTATATTATGAGTAAATATAGATGGATATATTATTGTTAATTTTGTCAAAATTTTTGGAATTGAAATAAGATGAGGCAGGTGAACCTATTGTGTTAATCTTATTTATTATGGTTTGAATAGGTTTAAGTTAAGACAGAGGGATAACAAGAATTGTTTGAATGGGGAATACTTTTTAGTTTGACGTGTTGAGTAGCTTTCTAATTGTGTTAATGGGGGATTCATTTTCAATTTGCTCATTTAAAATATTGTCGTTGCTCATCTGAAAATCTACATATCCAAACAGCCATTCTGACATATGACAAGCGGCAATTTGTTTCGAGGCAAAATGTCACATCACATTGCATTTGGTGTTGAGACATCTTGCGATATTTTAACTTGCAACAAGTTATAATTGTTAGATTTCCCGCCATTTGTAAATGAGCTATCAAAAAGATGAGTGACATGTTGGTTCTTAAAAAAAGAACTATTAATTTGTACAGTAGGGCGACTATGATGGTTAATGAAAAAGCATATTGGATTCACCCAATAAATAAAAAAAGAAACAATAATAGTCAATAATAGAAGTGGAACTCAATTTTTCAAAATTATGTCCCACATCCCCATGTGTGGGCCTACTACTCGACACAGAACACATTGAATCTGGCCAAGCACTACAATCGCTCTTGAGTATGAAAGATAAAGGGGTGAGAGGAGAGTTCTAGTACAGTCAGTACCAAATGGCAAATGGGACATAAGTCCTGCATTGTGAATAGTTGGTTTAGCACGCTTATTTGAAGCCATTTTAAAAACACTTTATGTACCCTGTATTTCAATTTTATTAGGTATACATAATGTTTGTCAAAAGAGGTAAAAATAAAGGAAAACATTCTGCACAAAACAAGTGAAAGTCATAAACTATAAAACTTAAGTGCCCCCCGAAGCTGACCGAAGTGTACATGCCAGAACATCAAGATAACAACTGATGACGTGTATCAATGGTCTCACCTTCATTCTTCAAATTCTTTCAGAATGCAATGTTTACTGTGTCGAGTAGTATGTTGTAAGGATGGGTTGTGGCCAAGGATGAGGGCGGCGACCGGAAATATGATTGTGTGGGTTCGTAATTGACGTTTGGCTTGGGTTTTACGGTTTTTATTGTACTACTATGTGCTAAAACAAAATGTGATGTTGATAAGAAGTGCTAAAATATATGAAATAACTTAAAAGACTCTTTAGAAGCTTGTGGCAGAACAAAGTATTGCAAAGAATACTGACTGACCTCTAGGTGGCCCAAAGCAGACACGAACCTTCTTACCTTGAGACTTGAACGGTAGCCCCTCAGCACTCATACCCAGCAATCTGAGGTCCTAATCCGCCCAGCTCCCAAAATGGGCAGCATTACCTTCCTAGGTTTGATGGTTAGTTGTCAGCCCAGTTAGCTTGGAAACATTACTATTTAGTCTACCTTCTGGCCTGATTTACCATAAGGAATGCTGACACACTGTTTATGTTGTCAACGCATATGTGCTAGTGTTTACTAACTAATCAAAACAATTTGCAATACTCATGTTGTCACTTACAATCCACAACATAGCCAATGTTAAACAGATACACCTCTGTCCAGACCGTGTCGATTATACTATTGGGGGTTTTCTCAAGATATTCAAACACATTTTTGAATACCTTAACTCCCTCCCTATTGTTTAGAAAAAATCTCATTTTTTCTCTGGCGTGTTTAAACTTTGTATTCATAAAGTTTATGACTCAACTTCTTGTCATAGTGTCAACTTAACTGATTGGCAATGGGTACATTGACACTGGACAAACTTGCTGGGTCAGCTTTATGGCCTATGCAATATTTGATTACTTTCATAAATACATTGAATGAGGTTATGACAATACAAAGACAAAGAATTAATACACTTGGAAATACATAAATGCAAACAAATAACTTATTAGAATGTTGCTCTTCAACTTTTGCTTGAGCTTGACTAATCAATTTATCAAAGTCTACTGTTGAACCATTAGAAATTACATACTTGTCCTCCTGTAAATGTGTAGAATCACCTACAAGAAAAATTTAAACTCTCTCCAAATAACATTTTTTAACTCTGGGAATCTCATAATGTTCCACTGCCTGCCCTGAGGAATGGCAAGAAATTTAAAATTATTTCCTATTAGATCACAATCTGAGACATTAAAAATTTTCCTTGTATGAGTTTTAAGTTTTAGTTATTGAAGAATGCTACTTTCTTTACAAACAAAAGTAACTTCAGTGTCCTCTGGCACTACATATAAATAACCATCTTGCTAATATCCTTTTAAAAACCGAACTTTTTAAAATGCTTACTTTACTTTTACATGAACTAGTTTAATTTTTAGACATATATATATTGAAAACACAATTTTTCACATTACTACCCAACAAAATTAAATTATTCAGACAAATAAACAAATTCTGTTCTTTACACTCTAAAAAATAACTCTGATCAAGCAATCTGAAATATTTTTTCTCTTTACTGATTAAGAATACCTCATTCAAATAAAATTATACATATGTTCCTGTCTTATACAAAGCTACTGGAATGGTATGAATTATATACTGTTCAAAAGTTCCTTCCCTCGTTAATAATGAAACATTAACAATTAATTTCAAACTATCTCCTATAAAAATGGCATTAACAGAACTCATTTAGTAAAAATCATGTAAATATATTGCTTTTATGTGGTGTATCATTAAGAGTGGTGGTTGAATGTTTTCACCTATCACTGAAAACAACTCCGGTTAAATAAGCATACTACTTAGCTTATTCTTCAAACTAGTCTCCCAAAGCATAACGGAAATTACTCAATTCAAACGAACATTTGTCAATACTTCTGATATTCTTAATAATAAACCATTCATATCGACATGATAAGGATGTGCATCGCTCTCAACAAAGATTCTATACTAGCACTATATTGTACATACAACTTTTGAAAATTTTAAATACAATTTTGCGCTAACCTGGTAATAAACCTGGTATTGTTCACTTTTTTTCCTGTAACCCTTTCATAAATATTATTTAGTTCTTAAGGTCTACCAATCTGTCTTTTTCCATATATAATTGATCTAACCTTTCCTCTAACAAGGACAATCTTCTGAATCCAAAGTTCCGAACAAACTTTTGAGGATCTTCCCCTCTAGATCAAACAAAGATCTTTCTCTACAAGATGTTTTGGTTGGCACTAAGTTGGTTAGGCAACTACTTAGTACTGTGCTAAATTTCTGGAAAACCTTCCTTAGCTGCTATAGAGAATTCTAAAAACTAACCGACCAAGTATTATTTCCATTATCTCCAAAAAATAGTCCTGTTCCTAATAGCCGAACATTTTTTATTGAATCGTCTAACAAAGGCTTTATGCTAAAATCAAAAACTATTTTATAGCTATATTCTGATAGTATTATTTCCAATATATATTCAAACGCCATTCTTGTGTCTGAGGTTTGAACAATAATTGGCTCTTGTTGGAATCGAACCGATGATTCTCTGAACACAAATACTAAAATTAATCCTCCAGGAAACATAGTTAATGCATACAAAAACACAATACTAACACAATAATTAACACCTTGACACAAAACTAGCATATGACAGATTACACTAAAGTTTTTTTTATATAGAACAATAACAATCATTACATTCAAATTTTTATTTTTATTGCTCTGTCCAACCAGCTTTCCACTGAGTATTATATTCTTCAACACTTGTAAGACTACGAGCACAGCTTGCCCGTGGCTGATTTCACTGGCTTGAACTTTCTCTCTTTCTCTCTGAGAGAAGGATAATTTCTCACTCACTCACTACTCCATTGATAACAGCTTATGTGGTCTCAGCGCATATTGATGAGAAGATATCTTAGGGTGTGTTCACACCCGTTGGGTAACTGTGTTGAGTCTGAGGTTTGAAGACTTAACCTCTTCTGTCTATTATAAACCTCCTGGCTGATAGCTGTCATTCTCAGTCTACATCGTGGTCGAACTTCTGGATCTGTGAACAGAAATGGGATAGGATTTCTAGACACAAAAGGTTTCAGCCTCCCTAGATTAACCACTAATGAACAATAAGGAAGCTGGATACGTACAGTAGCCTTACTCAGGAACTTTAAGGTTTGATAAGGACCTGTGAATTTTGTCAGGAATTTCCTAACCTGGTTCTTCCTTAAAATGGTCTTAGTCAAATAGACCCAATCTCCGACATGTTATGTAGTGGACTACACCCTCTTATCATTCTTGAAGTTTACTCCTTGTAGTTTAGTCCGATATGCTTCTTCAGTCTGATCGAAATGTGAACCCTCCTTAAAAGTTCAGTTGGAGGTGTTACAACTATTGAATTTCTTCCTCGCAAGTCCATTGTAAGCTGTACTAGTTGTCAGTGGTTTTTTACTTCATCCCTGGAAAATGATTTAATTGCCCCAATTTTCTTTTGTTTAGCGGTACGGTGTACCTATTTCTCACAGAAAATAATATCTTCCCCTAGCGGTTTTCTTGACACATATACTGATATTTTTCCTACCCTCGTATTTGTTTAGGTGGTTTCTCGTGGCTTTACCTGAAATTGCGAGTCTTCAGTTAGCTCTCCACATGTTTCCTTCCAAAGTTGACTCCCAGTCGGCTTCTCTGTCGCTTTCCCTAATCAAATGCAACTCTGCAATTTGGTGGCTCTTGGGTATTCCAACCCCTATACCCCCCAGGCTACTCTACCTATCAGATATCTCTGAGTTACCTTGTGTCAACGAGCACACACACGCTTGCTGATCATTTAAAAAGTCGCCCATGAAAATGGCTCGACTAATAAATACAGCGTTTACCCATAAGCTTCTCCCTGAGCTTCTATAGCAATCTCTAAACAGCCTATTGACCTTACTTGTGCCTGGACACAGACCCTCAACAACAGTTAAGATTTCTGGGACTTGAACAGCCTTCATAGCACAGACTATCTTTATAGCTACTTTTATCCTTATTGTCTTCTTAGATATATCTTTTATTAATTGAGTTTTTAGTCAGGAAGTAAGTCTAGGCCTAACATGCCATCATAATTCGCATCAGTACAACATTTCACCACCAGAAATGTAACCATATAGGCTTCCTTGCCTATCTCTAAATACACAACTTCCCCCGAGTTCTGTATTTTGCGACCTGATAAGCCCAAAATCTCCAATCTCAGCTTTGAAATCTTCATGGACTCCACACTTTTTTGCCACATTATAGAAATTTGTGCCACACTATCTACTAGAAATTGATATTTTCCCCCTGAAAAATACATGCTAACACTAATTCACCGATATATTCCTTTTTATTTTAATGGCACTGTGTCTCGTTGAGGAATGTAGTCCATGGCTTCTACGACCCTTTTCTCATTTGGGTGATGGCACGCTTCCCCAAAATATTGTCTCGCTAGATGCCCCATTTCACCATATCTAAAGCACTGCTTTCTCTCCATTATAGATGACTGCTGTCTCCCCTAATTGGATCTGCACTCCCTCATTACATGACCTTGCCTTTTACACTTGAAACAAGGCTTCCCCTTATCTATGGTGAAAATTCTTCCACAACTGCTTTCCTCCTCTTCTTGAGATCAATGATTGACTTTAATCATGTCTATGGCCATTTCTAGTGCCGCTCTAAACGTCTTAAGATTTTGCCAACCTTGTAAATTTACCTATTTCTTTGAAAAGTTCATTTAAAAAGGAATCTAGGGCTCTCTAGTCAGCCTCAAGTTAAATTACTTCGTTCTGAACTGGATCATCCCCTAATTCATATGTATTGACGTTAATTCTCTTGTCCGATCCCCAAAAACATTATACACTTTCTCCCTTCAAGTGTCTAATTTTGGTCAGCTGTTCAGCTTGTCCACTTATTTCTGGATCTATCCACAAAGGCTCTCTTCAATCCCTCAAAACGGTCAGTTTCTAAACAACTTGGATCTGAAATTGCATACTCTTAATGCCTCTCCTCCTAACCATAGCTTAGTTACAGCCCTTATTTCTACATCTGACCATCAGGCATTTATGTGTAATTCCTAAACGTCGGTATTGGCCCATTATCACTCTTGTTCTTCTGAGCTGCTTCTAATTTAACATTTTCTGCCTTAACTCTATCCAGATACCCTGCTAGTTGGTTAATAGCAGTCTGTAGGTCAACCTTCAACCCCATAACTTCAGCTAAAGCCATCGTAATTGTGTATAAAAATTCCTACCTTTGTTCTCCACTGCTCCTCTCTGCGACTGATGATGCACCGCAGATGGTTTGGACCTCCTCTCCTCTGAATCTTGGTACAGCGTCCTTGTTCACCCAGCTTGTACTTATTGTTTCGCGACACGGTTGCTTATCAAAGTCGATCACTTCCGAATTTGTTCTCACAGAAGTAAAACTATTTTGATGTCACTATCAAATAAACGTAAAAACCACTAAAATCTCACTTTTCTCACCAAAATCACCCCCCCCCCCCACCCTTTTTTGTTTGGGATATGTTGTCAAGATGGTTTGCAGCCGAGAATAAGGGTGAGGGCTGTAAATATGATTGTGTGGGTTTGTAATTGATGTTTGGCTTGGGTTTTACTGTACTACTATGCGCCAATACAAAATATGATGTTGATAAGAAGTACTTAAAGATATAAAAGCATTTAAAAACTATTTAGAAGCTTGTGGCATAACAAAGTATTGCAAGGATGCTTAACAAATGGACTGACTGACCTCTAGGTGGGCCGACGCAGACATGAACTCCATTACATTGGGACTCGAATGGCAGCTCCTCAGCACTTGAACTCAGTGATCTGGCTTCCTAACCTGCGTAGCTCCCAAAATGGCCAGCGTGACCAATCCTTGGTTCGATAATTAATTCTCAGCCCAGCTTGTAAACAATACTATTTATTCTGCCTTCTGGCCTGATTTACCGTACGGAATGCATACACTGTTTATGGTGTCAGCGCTTTTGTTCAATTGTTTACTGACTTATTAAGAGACTTTGCAATACTCATTTTGTCACTTACAATCTACAAAACAACAAATGTTAAACAAACATGCCCAAATTCAGGCCGTGTCGATTACAATAATTTAAATAATAACAGTGACAAAAATCCACATGGTATTCGAGGCCTGACACATGCTCAGTTCAAAATATCTTTCATGTTTTGTCATGAGACAAAAATAAAAGGAGCATTGCCTTTTGTCGCAAGGCGCTTCGTAACAATGTCGCAAGCAGTGTGTGGCACTTCATCGGATGTTATGGCAGTCGAGATGTTTGCAGCACGTTGCAACACGCTGTGACAAATTGTTTTGTCGTGAAACAAAGTGTTGCATTTGGATTGTGGCCACCCTAAGTCGACACTAGATTGGGTTTGTTTGCGTCATCATAGGTTAAAAGGATGACCAATGATATACTCGGGACCACACTATTGTTCTGCATACCTTCCACTATCTCTCCACCTTTTAACCTAGGATGACGCAAGCAAACACACGCTTGAAATCTTTAATACAATTATACTGCCATGGGATGTGACATCTGAGAAATTTAAAAATCGCGTCAAACAACTGGATACTTGATTTGTCTCTAATTTTTTATAAATCTTTGAGATTAGATTAAAAAAAATAAAAACCGGCAGATAAAGGAATACATTTAGGCCGAAATGGAAAGTTAAATCTACTTTAACTTTTATAAAAAAAGTTAAGAGCTTGACGAGATTTTTTTTTTTTTTTTGCAAACCGATCGAAAGACCAACCAAACATTTTTCAAAAGAAATAAATAATGTCTTTAAATGATTGGTTGTGTATAGATGTTAAAAGGATCGTTTGGATTTTATATGTAAGATCTCCAAGTGCTTGTGATAAAAATAAAATTTTAGGGCTCCGTTCAAAAAAATGGTAAATGGAACCCTTATGGATCGCTCAGTTGTGTCTGTCTAGTCATTTCGCCTGTGACCTTCGAATTGTTTAACAATGAGAACTCAAATTTGGCATACAGTCGGTATATGTTTGTGATTTAATAAAGTCCAACAATCAAATTAGAAAAATGTGCTTTTTAAGGGTCGTTATATAAAAATATATATAATAATAAACATATTTCATCAAGTACTTATCTCAGAGATGTAAAAAATATTTTATATAAAGGTGCACAGTAGTGCACCAGCGAAGTTCGGCGCAGGCACTAACAGGCATCTTTTACAAGATACAACCCAGGCCATTTTTAGCCCCTTCCCCTCTAACTTGGTTCCAAAGAATAATAGGAAACTATTTTTTTTTTTTTTTTTGTTAAGATGAGATATTTTAACCAACTCTCCAAATTATAAGTTTTTAGCTTAAAACGGTTTGTGAGATAAATGATTTAAACAACGCTTATTTTGGAATGACTGAATGACTCACTGATCATCAAAACCTATAAAGAAGTGATTTTCAACCGGTTCCGCCACGGCACAGTGGTGTGCCATGAGGGGTCAGCAGGTGTACTGCAGGAATTATGCTGAAGGACTATAATAACCGATAACAAATTGAGGAAGGAAAAAATATTTTTTTACTTTCTCGCTACCTTACAGGTAGATTAAGTATTATGATCGTCAAAAACTTCGAACTCAATATTTTGATTAATTTCAACATTTCATGACCCCCTGTTAGTGACTTAGGAAGTAAACCCACATTTGCATGGAGGGAGAGTGGAAAAAACATTTAGGAAAATCCAACATCAGTTAATGCAAGCGTTATTCAAACCTTCATCGCCCCGCCCTTGGCAGTCTAGCTCAAGATGAAACTAGCGCGTTAGCTAACTAAGCCACCGAGGCGGGGGATTTGAAATTACTTATCATTGTAAATACAGTATGTAGATATATTTATAATAAAAATCTTTGATTTTAAACCTATTTTTAATAAAACAATTAATTTTCAAGCCATATGCAAATATATATATTTATTAACTTTTTGTACACTAAAGGTAAAGCATTGCAACCATAAAAAAAAACACTGGATGTCAACGTATCATGGCCCCCCCTGAACCCTAAAATGTGGTTTTTGCAATGCAGTGTGTCTGTTTAACCCTAAAATTAAGAGTAGTTTAATAAAAGGCGAAAAGAGAAAAAAAATCAATTTTTCTCAAAATCAACTCTAAAGATTTTGATTAAAATTCGTATCTAGGCATTGATTAAGATTATAATTAAATGAAAATTTTCATTTTTCTATGTAGATTATTTTTAGGGTACTTTACAAAAGCGAAAATTTCCGTATCTCCACAACTATATAAGATACTAAATAACTTGTCATTGCAAAATTGTAGAATTATTAAAATTAAAAACTTTTATTTGAAATATATCTTTATAAAACCAATAGTTACTGAGATATTGGCAAATATATTAATACAATCTCGTGAGCTTTAGTTGTACAGAGACACTAATTTAGTTTTAACGTAATAATTCTCTAATGCCACAGAGTAAATAAATAATTAAGTTTCTCAAAAAGTTGATGTTCTTTAGCCTTTAACCTCTTAGGGGGAATGTTTGTACAGCAATTATCTAGCTCTTATCATTTTAGACTCAATAGTCCATATTTACAATTTTAATTGGTCTAAATTTATAAATGAAGAATTTAATAGCCATAAGATGTGCAACATCTAATAAAATGTCAAAAATTTTAGTCAGAAGTAGACATTTTGTTACGAAGTTTTGACCCTGTTGGACCCAAAATTGATCTTTTTTTTTTTTGGTCCAAATATATAAAAGAGGACTTTAATCCCTCAAAAATAAAATTTAAAACAGTGTGTCAAAAAAGTTTAACATTAAGTACAGCACAAACTGTGTTCGAGTTCACTAGTGTATATTGTTTTGTTTTACATATATTATTAGTTTTGGGTACGCAATTTTTAAAAAGTGGAGTGAGAAAGTCCATGCAAAGTTCTGTACCATTTATTTAAATCCATGATCAAAATTATTTATAGAAAATAACAAAAGGATTAGAATTTTAATAAACAAAAATTTAAAACAAAGTCTTGGTAATATTTTTATAAAGATATAAATGCCCCTTAACAAACTGATGGATTGCCTTAACAATTTTAACACCTTGCTTAGTGTACATTGAGTTGAAAAAGGTTGAATAACGCTGCTATAGGGTACTTCAGAGTCAACATAGAACCTTGAAAATTGGCATAAAGGTAGTAAGTACTTGGGATATAAACCAACGGTAAAATACAAAATCTCAACATTTCAACATGGTTCCCAAAAATTGGGGGGGGGGGCAGATAAGGGGTGGTTCCAGTCAAAATAGGACCTTAAAAATTGGCTTAGCGGTAGTACTTTGGATATAAACCAAGGGCAAAATGCTTAAATAAACATATTCTTATACCTAATATTCACAAAAATTATTTATATCTCAACAAAACAATTATGTAAAAATGCAGGCCAAGTTATACTGCACAAAAATTCATTAACTATTCAGCCTCTAAAAGTTGAGAAAGCTAAAAGAATGCCAAGTTCTACTTGCAATATCTTTCCAAATAGCATGTCACTTCTTTTGAGTCTATCCATGTCACTTAAATAGAGACTTAAAATCAGATTTGCGCGCTTAAATATACTTTAGAAAAGAGACAAATTATTTGGAAAGACATTGCAAGTTGAACTTGGTAATCTTTTAGATTAAGGTAGGCTTCTAGTTGTTGTACAAACTTATGTTGATAAAGGGGGGAAAAGAATGTTTCCGCAGTATATAGACAGTTTATTTTCCTAAGAGAAAGAGTGCTAAGGCATGTACTCAACTCTATGGTCAGTTAGTGCTGACTGAACCATATGGGAGAAAGGACATGTCAATGGGAAGTCCTGAGGTGTGATAGTTTCCCGTTGCTTTCCACGCATACAATCTATGAGCGATATTTCAATCGCCAAATAATTTTCAACAATTTGTCAAATTAAAACAAGTCTAAATATCTACAATAGGTATCTAGATTTCAAACAAATTTTTAAGGCAAGCTTCCTTCATTTAGATTCTAGGTGCATCCAATTTTTGTTCAAATTCGCCTGGAAAGTTGCTTGGACTCCCTTTTGGGTTGGAGAGCAAAACCCTGTAGCATGTCAATCAGACAGATTGGACAGCTACCATTAAATATCAATATTTTAATAACTTACGAAAGGAAGAAACAGTATTTAATTGTTTAAGAAACAATATTAACAGTAATCTACCTCAAAATTTATTTTCTCTGACTAGATGCAGTCAAATAAAATTACGTATCTCCCTAAGTTGAAACACGTGGTTGTTAAAAATATTGTCCTTTGATAAATACTGTGGCAGTTATCAAAGAAGAGGATTAATATTATCATATGTATTAATATAATACGTTAGCGCATACCCATTGCCATTGGATGATGTCAGATAAGTTTACACACACTTGCCATGCTGCCTACAAGAAAATATAGTAAAGTACATCTATATCACAAATTCTCATAAAAATAATAACTGATCCTAAATAACATAATTAAAACAGATATATTTAAATATAAGATGCTTTGGTGTATACTCACCATTTCAAGATGTCCTTGAATTCACTTGTCACACATGGGAAGCTTAAAATTATTCTATGATGGCGGCCTCACCTACTATCGTAACTACACCTGACAAACAAATGAAGTGGATATTGGGATCGACCCACTGACCCACTTCTCATCAGAGAAGACTGGCGGCGATTCAAGGAAACATGCTCCCCCTTTTCCCTTCAAGCGTCACTCCTCTTTGCCACCGCCTTCATCCGTCTTTCTCCTTGTCTATATTCCTGTGTTTATCACCCTTTCTGCTTTGTTCCGTTCGTATCAGATTGAGAACTATATAAAGGCCACCAGCCAGGTTCACATTATACCCAATTTACTGCTATCCAGCGTCAAAGGAGGAACTTCTGCACTGTGCCGCATCAAAGAACACGACGACCATGAAGTTTAAGGCGTCACCGCCATAGACAGGATGACGGACTACGATGACGACCGTGAAGTTTGAAGCGTTGGCTACACCGCCGCCATGGATAGGGCCACAGACTTCGATCAAATAACTATTGTGAAATAATCAACAAGTCCTTATGACTCGTTATATAGTTTTTGTTGTAAAAAATAGGCAAAGTCTATTTGCACCCTTTTTAGTATTCTGTATGTAGTCGGAGACGATTTTCTTTTGTTTTTGACGGTATGTCGAGTTGACAGTTAATCAACTTTAAGTCTTGTTGCTCTGTATATATACCTTACAGTCTTTACGTTATGAGCCTTGTGCTTGGAATGTAGTAATGTCTTAGTTAGAGACTTGCTAAACTTCCACAAGTTCCATTAGTCTATTTTGACCCAATGTTTCTCATGACGCCATGAACGTCATGTACACCTGTTTAATTTTCGTATGGCTACAACCAGGCTGTCTGTATTGTATTCCATTTCTCAGTTGAGTTGATGGAACTCTTTATTTTGTGTTGGTTAAGCAGTCACATTTCTCGTGCGGTTTTAGCTACGGTGAGCAAACCAGGGAACTGCTATAAAGTCACAGTGGGGTTCGCGCATATAATGCCCTTTTTCTTTACCTAGATTTTGGCCTCCTATTGTATTGGTATTACCCATAGTGTAATTGCAATTAGATTTGTTTGTACTATTGAATGCTTTGGCAGTACCGTAAGGGAAAGAGACCAGCCATAGTACTATTTTGTTGACACCTGTTTATTAGCCATCGACCAATGTAGTCAAGGAACTTTTCTATTGTTTATCATTATACAAAATGTTTCAAAGAATTTATCTTACAACCCAGCCTAGCATAACTGATTAAGAGTTATATATACATATGTATACATCTTGTTTAATATTTTGTTATTACTATTTGATTATTTTCTCCTTTAGAAAACCTTTACCTACACATTTATTGTAATGGTAATGCATCCAGTAACACGGCTCGAGCACAGCCCCAGTAGCTGCAGCAGAATTATCAAATTCTCAAAGTCTAATGGTCTGCATCAAAATTCAAAGTATAACCCGTAATATCATTGTAAACCTTCATATTTTTAATATCTCTTCTTTGTTTAGTAAATCTATTTATTGTTTACACTTATTCTTTTGCAATTCAAATAGTGTATCCCATAAGTGTTAATATGGTTCAACCTTGTTAAAAACAATATTTTGCTATTTTCTAACTTCCCCTTACACAAATAAAGTTCCGCCGCAACTGAATTTACAAAAGCTGGCAACACTGTAAATGTTTAAGTGAAGTGTAATAAGATATCTTGTAGACTTGTCAATCATGGGGTTGAGAAAACGAAAGTTGATTCAAAAATTCTGGAGACATCAAGTTTCATGGCGCGTGACCATTATGCTATGTAGTGTCAAATGCTGTAAACACAGTATAATATTGAATTATGCTGGTCTAGGATGCAAACGTCCTCTGTATTAAAATTATTTTGTACATTTTCAAAACTATTATCTCAGGTAGATAATTTAATTTCTAGATTTTTTGCCACCATATTTTTTTAAAATTACAATACATAGAACAAACAAAGTGTAGAATTAAATCAAGTCCAAATTCTGGTCGGGTGTGCTGAAGATCACTTTAACTAAATGGTTTCTCAATATCCCTCCATATTTACACTATCTGATATTCTCGAAGAATAAGCTGAAGGACTTGAATCAAAATGCAAATAACTTTTATAAAGGCATTCCATTTTCAAAAATGCACCAAGTACACTCCAAATAGTTTCTAGAGGCATCAATTTTAAAAATTTTACAGTAGAGGGCCACTCCAAATAAATTCTAAAAGCATGTAAATTTCATAGAAAATTCAGGTACCAACTTCAATTAGCTTTTAATAATAATAATAATAATAATAATAATAATAATAATAATAATAATATATTTAGCACCGCGTCTTACTACCTGTTCGGGTTATATGCATTAAGTACTAATTACGCTAATGGATTAGGAATTGGGAAGGTTGAATTAGAGGAAGTGAACCCGCATTTATGTGGAGGGAGAGTGGAAAACCATTTAGGAAAAAACCCCTCCAGTTCACCCGACCGAGATTCGAACCTCGATCTCCCCGTCCTCAGCGGTCGAGCTCAACATGACAAAAGCGTTAGCCAACTACGCCACCGAGGCGGGTAATTAGCTTTTAAATGCATCTAATTTTAATAAAATGTCCAGGTGAAGAACATTACAAATAACAGCTTATAATCGCACCTAATTCTTGTAAAAAATAAAGGTGAGGGTTATAAACTTGAAACATCCAATATGGCGGATTAAAAGTACCACTTTACTTTAACACTAACCTGGCAGAGATATAAAAATAAATCACACTACCGCCAGTTATAACAAATCCAAAAATAAGTTTTAAAAATAGAGAACAGACTTCGCATGAAATTCGAACAAGCCATACCCCTAGTTTTATATAATTTGCGAAAGGTGACCTGGCTAAGGGTAAAGTGTCAGGTTTCTGAGCTAGGAGTCCGGGGTTAAATCCTCTATCCCGGCACAGATTTATCTGAGTGCCAAACCCTTCCTTCACCTCTGACAAGACGTTTTGTATTAATCACAACTTATGAATGTGTGGAATGCCAGGTCTCCACCATAGTTCGGATTCCACGTTAAACTGTAGGTCCTCCATTTCATCTCACAATCACCCTACCTTTATACATTAGCGTATGTGTGTGTAACCCGAACGGGTAGTAGGATGTGATGATGATGATGATGATGATATTAATAGTAGTAATAATAATAATAATAATAATAATAATGATACATAACTTGCATACAATAATTAAGGAAAAGAACGGACAAGAACATTCATGAATTTTTGTATTATAATAACTAATTTTCTAGGTCATTGGACATTGTTTAGTCAAAAATTATGTGATAGAGGAGGGGGCACCAATATAAAAATTCGCCCGAGCTCTAAATTATGCTTGAGGCAGCCCTGGTGTGGTCTATAGGCTGTAGCTATGATTAAAATTGGTCTTATTGAGGAATTCTTTGCACCTCTAATGTGTGATAAAGGAATTAAAATTTCCTAAAATATTGGTTGTAATTTATAGTGTTTTCTTTAACTAATATTTTTGGTAGAAAACATTTGTTTAGCTTATTAATTTTATTTTATTGTTCAATTCAACACACATACAAATATAAAATAAAGATAGAAAAGATATTTTTAGGGTGTAGGCATAAAGTGTTAGGAAAATTAAAAATTAAACAAAACAAAAAAAAGTTAAATATATCTGATATTTTAAGTACACTAATGCCGCAAAGTTCTCAATATCATTACAAGTGAACAAGATTTGAACTAGGAACAGTAATAAAAAATTGCTTTTTTTAATTTCATGTGAATGAGATGATAATCTGCATACCAAAAATATATTTTTTTAAATCATATTTATATAAATCGAGTGATTTATACAGCATTTTACTGTCATGTTTTCTCATTTATTTTGGATTTCCCTCTTAAAGGAGAAGAGGATAAAATAAACCCCTGCGGTTTATTTGTTAAAACATCACAATGCAACTTACCGTTTGAATGTTTTGCACACCCACATTACCATTTATTCTGTTTGTAACCACCTTAACTAACTTGGACGCATAAAAAAAGGTCAAGGAGTTACAAGAGAATAACAGTATTTGTTTTATTTGAAATAAAACAATGGATGATACATAAATTGAATTACAAATGTAGTAATATTTTTTAGTTTATAAAGTTGAAGTCCGAAGTTAAACATAATATTTTATAAGATATTTATGAAGACAGAAGGTCACAAATAAGAAACATTAATATAAACATAATGTCCAAAAATATTAAAACTAACAAAGAGTTTGAAGTTGAAGACTTCGACGTAAATATATTATCCCTAGGTATAAAGTGGAAGACGTTAATACAGACATATTTCCATCTTTAAAGCCAAAATAGACTAAGGTTTAACATGAGCCATTTTATGTAAACACATCATCCCAAGAAAATTTACATGACTCTAAAGTAAAGACTTTAATACTGAACATGGCGTCCCTACAAACACATATCAGTCACCCAACTGCCTATGGCCATGATAAATGACGACACAGCGCCAATATACAAAGTTACAGGGTAACTAAAAGATGAGGAAATTAATATAACACCAAAGCATTTAAATATTAAAGATATATATATATATATATATATATATATATATATATATATATATATATTCCAGAGCACTCTAACGTAAATACCATAATATCCATCGAGCCCGCCAATAACAGTGTAATGTCCCAAATATAAACAATGAGTTTATAAAAGCTTTCCAGTCTCCCGAGCTAATGACCTGACAAACAGCGCACAAGAGCCGTGAGAAATACAATGTGACAAAAAGGGGATGTCCTACAACCCCAACCAAGCTAGCCTGTATCTTACAATAAAGAAAGTTAGAGTTAAGATTAGGCACCCTCTAGGCCTTAAGAGATAGACTATTGCCAAAACCTATACTAATTTACAATGGCCATCTCCCTTTGTACCGCTTAAGGCGACGAAGGTAATCATAATAAGGTACAACAAGTCAAGTTCCCAATGTAATAAAGCACGGTCTCCCAGAAAATTAACCATCTGCACAAGTTGCAAACGATATAACAAAAGGTGGTAAGAGTGCGACTCCAAATTCGCCGACTGGCGACGAGAAAACAAAGTTCGCCCATGAACATAGATTTGGTTCCCCAAACTATTAAACCATAATAAATCGTGGCAAGAAATATATCCCACGGCCACAGCCCAAAGGAACTGATCCTAAAGTTAACAATCTAATTTAATCCACCAAAATTAATAATTTAGAAAAGATTTCGCTATTCTAAGCCGAAACTGAATTTAGTATAATGCAAATAAGTCTAAGCTTAAACCTTAGCAAGTCAGTGATACAATGAGTAACCATGTAAAAGATACATCGCAATATATAGTTGACACAAATACCAGACATGCCCACAGAGAGAGGGAAAGAGGGAGGGAGAAAATGGAGTGGGAGAGGGTAGACAAGCAGCGCTTAGGAGGGATAGAGGTGACTCTAGGAGCTGCAAGAGAATCCGATAACCATCTAGGCGCATGAACCGGAAACTACACTGGTCAAGTTGTTGTCTCACTTTGTTTATGGGCAGGGCTTCTATCACGAGCTGATCATTGGGTGGTATCTCCATTTAGTCCGTGGGATTGAGTTGTAGAGAGAGGATGTCACAGCACGTGTGCTCCAGTGTTTATGTTCAGCAAGGCAGATGGTGAGTGTACACCCATTAGATTGAGTTTGTTGTTGTTCTTTTTGTAACATCATTACATGTTTTATTTTACTCCTAGCTGTACAGTGTAAATGAATCCAAACATTTTCAAATACATGAAGAGGTGATACTTCCCAATGTTAAAACTACCATACTAAATTATTATTATTATTATTAGTTTTGAGATGTGTGTTGGAGGATAATATTGAGGATAAATAGGACAGATCTGGTGATTAATGAAGAGGTTCTATAAAGAATAAATGAAAAGAGAACCACTACCCAAGTGGTTCTACAAAGAAAGGCCAAGTGGATGGGTCACACGATGAATAATTTTAAGGTTGGTCGGAGTAGGCTATTTGCAAATAAGATTTGTAGCCCCCTTCCTATACATCGCCCCATACCTATATCTCCCCTTCCCCTCCTGGTCAACCCAATCGTCCCTTAACACACTATATGATGATCTTATGTGTATCTCTCTCTCTCTCTCTCTCTCTATATATATATATATATATATATATATATATATATATATATAATAAGCGCTAGGCCACCTCTACAATTCACCCCCTCCTTCGCAAGCCACCACTGCAGAAACATTTGAGGAAAATGTTCATCTCTAATAATAATGACATAAGATAGATCTTTAGCACTTTTGAGTTGTTTGTTTATGTTTTTAATATTTAGCTTACAACTGTGTATATTCATAAATTCATGAATTATTAAATTGTAATTTCAGATAAACAATTAGTAAAAATCATGATAGGTTTTTATGTTCCTACAGAAAAGACTCTTCCACCATTTGTGTTGAAGCACACAGCTAATGGAGTATAATATGTATCAAGCTTCAAATGAATATGGGAAGGAGGAAAATAGCAACTTTTGTTTATTTGAAAAGATAGCAGCTAGCAACAATCCAACCTTGTCTCAGCTTGGCATAAAAATTCTGCTTGCCTGTGTTGTATCTAAAATTGTTGTAGTCAAAACAATAAATTTAATGAAATATAAATTTTAATTATATATTTATAATGATCAATTCACTCACATTGATAAAATTAACAAGTATAGTTTGACTTAAAAAAAATTAATTCAAAATAATCACAATGCATACTACAAAATGCGAGGAAACAATATGTCTGAGTATTAAAGGAAAAGGTGTGATATTTGAATAGAAATGAAGTGATTTTATCACATTTAAATTTATTATGAAGTAAAAAATAATAATTTATTCAACCTACTAAAAATATTTCATTGTGTAGGCCTACCCTTCAAATGCTTGTCGAGCTATACTAAATTTCGGCCTCATACATTAACTACTTAACAATGGTACATAAAAACCATAAAATACCAAGTTTGGAACCTTATCACTCATGAATTATGATTTGAAATCAGTGAGTAACTATTTCTAGCGTATAACTATACACTTTTTAGAATACCGCAGTCAATTTTTAATGGGGTATGGCCTTACATATGAGAAACCTAGCTACCCAGTAACATCACAACAAAATCATAACACATTTTCAAAAACAACATTCACTCACTTTAAATAAATCCACTTGTTAAGTTCTCCAAAATTCATTTGGAAGTTGTTTGGCCAAATGTCTGTTACCAATTTTCAATTAATGGCTTCCTCCTTTTCTTCCATACAAACAAGTGTACATTTTACCTCCATTTTACCTTACTCATCCCTATCCAATTAGTATAGTAATGGTCATTCTGCACCTCCCAGTGACACCAAAACGGGATGAATTGGGCGTTAGGGGGTAGACCAGACACAATTCAACATGCACCTTTGGTTGTGGTGATTTATTGTAGTGCAGGACAGATGATATACTTATTGGACAGATGGATATGTACAGAGTTGTAGGGACAGTGAGGTGAAGCGAGCCATAAGGGTTCTACTAGACCTACTAGAATACTGGTTTTCAATAAGTCAACTCGATCACTCAGCACCACTGAATCATTCCTGTCCAACCACATCACCGAGGCGGGCAGTACAGCTCTCTCTTAAACAGTCTCAAAGGTGGGCAAACCGGTTACAAACCACAGTCTCCTATGTGACTCACTTCACCGTTTATATCCCTCAGAAGCTACAAGCAAACTTCTCTCTAACGCCATATCCAGGTCTCTGCAGAATCATGCTGGTTTACAAGTTATATGATATAGGCTATTTTAATGAGACCTCAGTAGCTTTCTACACTTCCAGTCTCATATTACAAAGGTAACAGAGACTATATAAATGTGGAGCGTTATTTTAAACACCTTAGCTCAGTTAGTAGCATGTCTGTCTACTGAGATAAGGGTCCCAAATTCGATCCTAGGTATGGCCGAAAAATGTATCATTGGTGAAATGTGGGTTTACCCTTACACAGTGATGAATTAACAGCCGGAGACTGGATGTTATGCTTGTCCTAGTCTTAAGTTAGATTATAAGAAATAAGAATCTAAGATAGGCCTAGCAAGCCAGTATGGAAAATATATGGCTTGAATAAAAAATATGACCCAGGCCATAGGCTATTAAAAGTAATGGATGTAAAAAATTCTAAAGTAACTAGTTGAAACCCCTAAAATGTAATCAATGTGTTTATAGCCCAGGAGGGTAGTGTAGGTGAGGGAGGACGGGGGAGAATTGAAAAATGGTTGTCTACAAATTATGAATATTTGAAAATAATACTTACATTATTTAAACATTCAATAATTTTTTCTGCAGTGGTGCATTTCAAAAGCATTCTTCGTAAAGTGATCAGGAGAACTAGTGCAACAAACACAAGAATTTTGCACGATCCACTAGCCAACTTGTCCCAAATCCTAAACAGATATTTAATATTGCTAAAAACGCATGTTCATTAAATAGCTTATCAGTTATATGTTTAATAAAATTGTCATCAATTAAAGCTCAATCGTGCTAATCTAAAACCACTCTAGTCCGAAAGACATGGTAATTCGAACTTCCTCTACCTCCCCTAGTTTTACTTTCTCAAACTCCATGGGCACAATGGTGTTTTCTCATTATTTAATTAAGTACTAAGTTCAAGTATATTGCTCATTCACCTATTTATATATAAAATATCTACTAAAATACAAAAATAAAGTTAGTAATGTTAATTATGGGCACAATGGTGTTTTCTCATTGTTTAATTACGTTCTAAGTTTAAGTATATTGCTCATTCACCCATTTATATATAAAATATTCACTAAAATACAAAAATAAAGTTTTTAACCTCAATTATAACATAAGATTAGATACAATGATGGCAGAACAGAAGAGCACTTTTAAACAAACTGTTTCTGTGTTTTTCTGTGCTTTACACATTTATCTTTTATTAAATATGTATTTTCAAAAGAGTATTTTAACAACTTCAATTCTTCCATGTGCATCAAACATAACTGCATCACCATTGAACTCCAAATGTTATTTTAAATGGTCTTCTGTATATGTTAATAATTTGAGGTGATCGATTACACATTTTAGAAAACATTCCAAAAATATATATTAGTAATGAAGAAAATTATTTCAATTAGTTAAATAGGTTTTACACATAATCAAGTCAAACTAGTGAAATGTGGTAAGATGTAATGTTTTAAATGTGACACCCTAGTTACAAAATTATTTAGTGAAATGTTAATTTGTTACACTTAACTGGTTTTACAAATATATAAGGATTCAAGTTAGATTTGTTAACAGATTTTTAAGACATTGGACTAACAAAATTAAAAGTAACATAAAAATAAATAAAATAAAATGTAAAATAGAATAAGTTAAAGTGTTACAAGTTAAAACTAATTTATAGAACATGTAGTCAAAATTTAGACAAAACCTGTTTCTTTCGGGTGACTTTCTATTTCCTGTTTATAAAATCTCCTCTACCAAGTACAGTTCTCACAAAGTCAACTCGGTTGACTTTATAAGTATATATTGGTGTCCTGTTTGTATATTAAAGGACCAACTAGCGACAAAAGCTTTTTAAAACAATCAGAGCTCATACACAAACAATTTTTAAAATCTTCCTTGGAGTTTAGTTCAAGTTCACGAAAAATATTAATGTTCAAAAAATTTGTGTCTTTGATGTAACCAAAGTTTTGACCATAAAGTCCGCCATTTTTTATGCTTAGCCTTATCGTATTTATCATCTGCCAATAAAAAACCAATGCAGCACTTTTCATTGAAATTTTTACAACCTTTCAGGACAAATAACATCAGTAAACCGGCATCTAGCAGATCTCAGCGTGACGTGTGAGAACAATTCCTGGCATGCCCAGAATGGCACGCCTTGAATGATACTCCCGGCATCATGCTGGGAATGATCGTGTATGGGCACCTTTAGATTTAGTTGGTCCTTTTCTCCTTAGGTGTATGTATAGATTAGAGTCGTCTACTTTTATATGAATTCAACTTGTTTTGGCGCTAACACTATCAAGAAACTAGATGATTAATGAAAACTATTAGATAGTAACAAAAAAAAAAAGGAATTGACTTGGTTGAATATGAAATTTAATTAGGAAAAACATAGAATAGGTATTCTTTAAATTGGAAATTGACACCTGAACACAGGAATCGAGCCAAGTATTTTTGGCTTAGTATGCCAATGCTCTGAGCTATCCAGAAATCGTCCCATGCCGACGATTTCCACACGTCCATCACAGACTCTGCCTTAAAATATGAGTGTAGAATGACCATGGATAAAGGACGATTCCTGGATAGCTCAGTGGTTAGAGCATTGGCATACTAAGCCAAATGTCCTGGGTTTGATTCTAGTGTTGAGATGTCATTTATAAATTTAATGAGTATGATATTTAGATGTGGTTATAACCATAATTAATAAATATAATAGCTTAGCTATTTAATCAATCATGATATGAGCATTTGTACAAGTGTAAAAGTACTATTGGCACCAAAAGCCAACTACCAAATCGATGGTGGCTGCGTTATCTGATAGGTCATGATCTAAATCTATAGCACATTTGTAGCCAACAATTTCTGCATGTCCAAACTCTGCCTTAAAATATGAGTGGAAATGACACTGGACACAGGATGTTTCCTGGATAGCTCAGTGGTTAGAACAATGGCGTACTAAGCCAAAGGTCCCGGGTTAGATTCCTGTATCCAGGTGTCACTTTTCAGTTTAAACAATATGATATTAAGATGTGGCTATAACCATAACTAACAAATATAATTGCTTAGCTATTTAATCCATCACTTCTTGCTTGAATGTAGGAGTTTTCAACTGTGTTCATTTTATTACTTTTTTGTGAGTTAAAAGAAGTTTTATTAAATTAAAGGATGGGCACAATGTAGTGTTTGTTACAATTATAGTTTGTAACATTCATAATAATAGATTAGTCTGAGCGCTGTCATGGACAGCATATGTGAACATCAAAAACCTTCGGGGGCGACCCAGAACAAAATGGAGTGACAATGTGGCCAGATATCTCAAGGAGCTGGGTGTAGAGGAGGATTGGAGAAGGCTCAGGACAGAACGTGGTGGAGGCGGCTTGTGCAGTCAGTGCATGGTCTTCAAGGCCTGTGATCAGCATTAATCAATCAATCAATAAAGGAGAGTGATAAATCATCCAAGTAATTTAATCACAATCAACAATAATTAGAATATTTTACTCCCTAAACCTAATAGCTCTCCTATGACAGAGCCTAGTGTAGGAGGCTAGTGACATATATTTTTTGTTACTTTTATTTTAAAAAATATGTTTTATTAATGAGAATATAGTTATAATACAATAATTTAATAATCATAATTCATTTGAAAATAAATTCAAATATTTAGTAGAGGATATCTTAATTAAAACTAAACAATAAAAATCTAAATAGTTTTCTTCAATTACAATATCGAAATCACTTACTTTCCAACAGAAGACTCATTGATTACACCAGCAAAGCAGCTACAGATCCATTTATTAAGTGGGATCAAATTAAGTGCACCAACACTTAAAAGATGCCTGGAAACCAATCATTCATAACAAGTATCACATATGAGGGATCAAGGCAAAAATATTATAGCCCTCATGGATTTAGATGTCATATATATTCACTATTTAAACTTCAATGAAATCAATAAATCTAGCTATAAAAACAACTTAAGTATTAATTTGTGGGTATTAGCTATCTTCACTATCTTGAATGACTATAAAAACAGCAAGAAGATTCAGGTAAAGCTACCTGACATAATTGTTAGCACATTTTTCCATAAATTAAGGTTATCATGTTTTTGCCCTGATTCCCTCATACATCTACACAAAATTTATTTTTGATTATTTGAATTTATGGTGGAGCCATACCATTATACATAGCTCCTCTCACAAGGAGCCAAGGGTCAAAAATATGTTGCAAGACAACCTTATGACTCATAAGACACTTCCTGCTGGAATCTGCACCCTCAACACAACATTATAAGCGATCACCATCTTACCACCCACACGGGTATCAAAGATAGCCTGATGGCAGAGAGAGACATCAAAATTAATGAAAGATGTACCTTCTTTAAATTTGAGAAGGGGATTAATCATTCATAGAATTATGTGATAATTGACAAAAAAAAAATCTATTTTTGTTATTGGTAAATAGTAATAAGCTTGCCAAACATTATATCTTAAATATAGTTCCCAGTTAAGAAACAAGTACAGATAATTTTGTTCTAGTTCAAATATAAACACTAAAGTTTATAACAAGAATGAGATTTCTTTTAGGAGATGTAGAAATGCTTTCCCTATATTAATTTTAAATACGTTCACAAAATAAGACTATACAATTTCAGCTTCAAGAATAGATACAATATGTTTACGGTGAAAGGGGAATCATACAAGATAAGCTTGCTACCTTTCAGAGTAAGCTAAGAGGACATCAAATTAGGCATGGTTTTCATTTAAAAGTTGCAGTTTGATCTTTGAGCTATTTTTTAAATTCTAATTAATTATAAACTTGAATTAAAGTTTGCTTTAAACCAATATTTTTTATGGTTGATCCCATACTCCATATCTGGAAGTTTATTAACACTACCCCAAAACTAAACTGCTTCCGAAATGCATTCTTAAACTATGTCAGTGAGTGAATATTACTTGGTAAAAGAATGACACTATTAGATGGAATCACAGATTACTTTACCCTCTCCTTTCCTTCATATCAGTTTTAGAGCATACCACCACTGATCTGTAAGGTTGGAATTATTTATTATGTTCTTGACCTCGTTTAAACACATTAGAGTGCAATCGAGTTTATTCAACACAGGTGTATGCGAGACTAGTGGTGGTGGCCATGCCCATTCACAATGAATCAAAAGAATGTTAGAAAGCTCAATCAGGGTGTCTACTGGTTTAGAGTTTTGAAATTCCAGTATTTCCAGTATATTTTATTTAAAAAATCCAGTATTTATGAAAAGCTCTCGGAACCAAACAATCCCTATTTCCAAATGTATCAAATGATAGAAAGTTAGGGTTATGTTTGTCACTATAACATATTTTTACTTAAAGAATATTAAACTGCTATGACAGTGAAAAATATCCTTGTAACGAAAGTCTATAGTTGTTCAGAAATAAGTGGTTCGTGTAAAAAAAAAATCCAAATACAGTTTGTATATATGCATACTAATATATACTAAGGATGGGACTCTTGAATTCTTAAGAATATTCGAGGATTCGAGACTCAAATACTCTTTTTAAAATACTGAGTTTAGAATTATTATTTTTTTAGATATTATAACGGTTACTAGTAGTTAAGACCAATATATTGATAGGAAAAACCTAACAACTAAACCTCAGACACACACTAAATGTGATTAAAATGAGAAATGAAAGGAAAAATCCTACCCATGTGGGAAAGTTACACACTTATGATTATCATACTTTCTAAGATTCGGATTCGTTCCATATTTAATATATATTCATTTATGTGTGTGTATGTGTGTGTGCGCGCACGCAAATACACAGATTACATTTGTTTGGATGGTCCCCAACACCCCTTGCCCGTCGATCCTTTCCACACCAAGCCGTCTTTTTTAATAATGAGTTTATTTAATAAATACATAGAATCAAAGATACAGAATCCTCAATGAAAAACAAACAACTAAAACGATATTAAGAAAAACTTACTTGGAAATAAAGATGATTGCAGTTACCCAACATGATTGAAAATTAAGATGATAAAACCTTCAAACAAAATCTTTTTAGGGTGGAGACAAAAATTAACAATCACAAAACTTTTTATTTTTTCATTTTGTATTCTAACACTCCTACCTCTTCCTTCACTTTATGCGTAGCTGTTCTTCTTTTTACTTCCAATTTCTTTATTTAATCCAATGTTGTTTAACATATTCTATTTAATTCCAATTCAATCTTTTTCTTCATTTCAATAGCTTCTTTCCCTATCACTGATTCATTCCTCGCCGCATGAATCATCTTCTTTGAGATTGTCATATTTAGAAGTCCTCCAACTGTAGTGACTGCATCATAAGTTATACTTTAAACAATAAGGCTGTCCTCATGTAGGTTTTCAACAAGACATTTTTTATTTACAGAAAAACATTGCTCAACAGCTGCATTGCAATGGAAGAGAACAAGGATTTTTAAAGGAAAATATTGCAGCTCCTGGGATACAGTTACTTTGAAAAAAATATTTATTAAAAACCTATCAAGCTGGTCTCTACATGATAGTCAATAACTTCTTGCTTTGATACAAAATCCCAGTATTCTCTTTTTATATCAATGGCTTGCACGCTAGTCTAGTAATGCTTAGTAATACTTCTACTGCAGAGGTTATCCTATGGGTCCTAAGAGATGTAATGATCATGAACGCAGGAGAGAGAAAAATGGCACCTTTGACAATTGTGTAGGGTAGAGGACACTTATGTAAAAGTTTGTAGCAGAGATCAACTAGGAATTTCTGACAATCGCCCATGAACTGAAGTACCTTAATGTCTTTAAGCCTTTGAAATCTGCCGATGCTGTGAACCCAATGCCTACAATAGGGAGTGATTTCATGTTTGACTCTTCAAATCACACTTGATAACAATTTTTTTTGAAGAATTTGTTGAATTAATTACATCACATTTTATAGTTCCATTAATAAATTACTCAAGTAGTTTACTTAGATCTGCAAACATAAATGGCAATATAGGTTAATTACTCTGATATTTGGTAAGAAATTTCTCCAACTCAAGTGAAACTGACAGCACGAATCCCAACTTTGTTGTCAAAAATTCATCCTCCACAAAATTACTTTATGTTTGAAAAATTATCAGATTTTGGAGGAGACTTGTTTGAAGAATAAACTCACTTTTTTAAATGAGGCAGCATTGACATTTCTCTCTCCAACACCTTTGAGTTATCTACCCATCTAATAGAACAAAACTTCATTAGGAAAAGAGATGATTATACTCCCTCTCTTTTTTTAAATGCATTGCATCTTACTACCTGTTTGTGTTAGATACTTGTTATATTTTAGAGGAAGTGTACCCGCATTTGCTTGGAGAGTAATTAGAAAATCACCCTTTTTATACCCGACCAGGATTTGAGCCTCAATCTCCCTGTCTTCGGCAGTCTAGTCTACTGTGAGAGTAGCTCGTTAGACCATGCTGCCACCAAAGCGGGTATTCTGTTACTATTCTTTGGTAGTCTACACAGCTCAATGGAAAATCTTTAAATAAATACTAAATTGAGCGCGAAAAATGGTTAGTATCGTAACTAAAGTAGCATGTGCAGTTTTGTAGCACCATTTACAATCTGTAAAGAAAAAGTTCCAAATTACAAAAACTCAGGATTTTGTAGAGAATCTTCCTTCAAGTAACTTTTGAGATCATTTAAAAATTTGAGTTTTAAATTTGGCCCATCCATGAAAACGTGCAGCATTTTATTAAGATCCAAACCCTCTTCTTTTATTGCGGATATAAAGTTCATTAATATATTTTGAAATGAGCATTGCTTAACCATATTTGCAAGCTCACTTTTTATAAAAAAGGACCTAGTCCATGCACAATGATGCATCCAAGTTTATCTTTATGAAATTCCTGGGCAATACTAGTATCAGAAAACATTACTTTGAAAAGATCACTACAAGTAGAAAAACATCTAGCAGAAGAATGTGTCATTATTTAATTAACAGCCCACCCACAATATTTCAGCAAGAGAAACTTCCTCTTTGATAAGGAAACCCTGAATAGAAACATATAGGTTTAGTTTCAACTTCAAATTTTCAAAACTACCTCATGGTCATTAGCACTAGAATGTACACCTTCACCATGTAGATTTACAGATAACACAGCACTCTTGGCTGCATGGACAAACTAAAAAATATGTTTGCTCCCACTAGCAGCTTTCACTATGTCAATATGCTTCTTTCACGTGGCATGAGATCGGATTGAAAACACTCCCATGGTACTTGTATCAAAATTAGTATTAACAAAAAACAATGTTCTTTAATTTGATCACAATCCACTCTTTGGAGCCACAGCCAATCTATATACACAGTACTGTCCAACCAATCATTCTTAAAAGAAGATTTTCCTCAGAACTTACTCATTTCTTCTTATACACAAAGGTAACAAGATAAGCAATAGGGCTCCGCAGAATACTCACTTCAGCCAAGCTTGAGAAATACTACTTAACACAGTACACATTGCATGAAGAAAGAATGTCGACTATTTAAAGAATGAAGAATGATGGGGAGACCAATGATACACATCATCAGTCATTAGCTTGACATTCTGGCATGTACACTCAGGTCATCTTACCGAGGGGGGCGCATACCTTTGATACTTTAGGACTTTCAGTAGTTTTGTTTGTGTAAAATGTGTTTACTTTATTTTTACCTATTTTGACAAACATCACAGATACCTAACCAACTTTAAATACAAGTTACTTAAAGTGTTTTTAAAATGGTTTCAAATAATCATGCTAAGCCCCCTATTCACAGTGAAGGGTGTAAAATTATTGCAAATGTAATTGATGTTTTTAGAGTGAAAAATTATCGGGACGTTGCAAGCACCTTGTTGAAAGAGTCACAAAACATACAGCAGATGCTACAGGAAAATCAGAGCGTACTATTTGTAAAATTCAAAAGGAATAAAGTATGGAAAGTGGGACACAAACACAACTTTCAACTCCAAGAAAAATGCACAAACCCAGCAGCAGAAAATTTGTTCTTGATAATTTTGACTTGTGTGTCATTCGACAAATTATACAGTTCTACATTGTTAAACAGGAAGTACCTAATTAAAATAAATTATTAGCAGTAGTAAAAGAAGAAATCAACTTCACTGGGAGCAAATAAATGTTAAAAAGAGCATTGAAAAAAATTGGGGCTTAAGTTTAAAAAGTGTAAAAATAAAAGATTAATTTTAATGGAGAAAAACGAAATAGTTGCATGGAGGGATAGACATTTAAGAAAAATGAGATAAAATCCCCCACGGAAGAACAATGACGCAACTGTAGAAAACAAAGAGTTGGGAAATCGGGGTTTGAGTTTTTTTTTAATTGAGCCAGGATTTTAGGAATTGGTTTGTCATGAGCCTTTGATATTTAGGTTTGATGAAAAGTTTAGGGTTTGATATTTATCTTTGGATGAAACAATTTTCAGAATATGCAAAACTTATTTTTATTTAGACCTAAAACTTCAGGTATGTTTCAGTTACAACATTGTTCCTCTGGGGAACACAGCCCCTTTCATGAATTATGACAACCTAATGTGTGCTTTGAACCTATTTATTTTGTTAATTTAAGGCCGTTAATGTGCTTTTAAGGATTTTTTTTTAAAGAAACCTTTATTTCTTTTTTTTAAGGTAATGACAATCAATAGACAGAAGAATAGATGGCAATATTTTAATTGTATCAATGTACATTGTCATAATAAACTCAATTAAAACATCAAAAAAATTGACGATTAAAAATAAATTAAACAAACTGAAAATAATAATATTGAATCATGGAAGAGTTTACTCTGACAAACGATCAACTTCGTTTTTCCTACATTTTCTTGAACAAACCAATGAAGAAAGGTGCAAAATATTTTGGAATGATGTTTCTTTCAAGTGAGCCCAACAGATCTTTTCCTTTGTTGTCCACAAGTGGAATTTTTTATTTGTGTGCTGGCTTTATTTTTATTGATTTCAATGATTTTGCTTCTGATGACCACTAGGTCTAATTTTTACGTCCTTCCAATCCTACTGACTGTGGAATGTTTTGTACGAGTAAGTGTCACTGTCTTTAACGAAGCAGATCATCTTAATTTCCGACATTTTGTTTGGGTCACCATCCAGGTTTTTAGTGAACTTGAATGACAACTCCTCTGCCAATAATTTCAAATCCAAAAGTCTCTGTACCCTAATTCTTGGACAACAGAAAGCACAAAATGGATGTGTGTAAATGTGCTCAATTTTGTTCCGAACTAATAAGTCGGCTATCTGTACAGTTGACCAGTATGAATAGTTTCTCCAAAACCATAAAACTTCCTTAAGTATGGTAAAACTTTTCAAGGTGAAAGAAAGATGATATTTTTACATATAACCTAGTTACATTCACAAGAAAAGCTGACTAAAGGTTCGTAAGCATTTGGCAAGACTTGATCCATATTGTTAGTGTTGCCGGTATTCAAATTTTCCCCAGGTTTCTTATCATAGCTCACATCAATTTCCGAATCAGTATGGAACAGATTGAAATGATCAGTTTATAGAGTAACCACCCATTGGGCCTTCGGCTTCTGATTCTGTCAGTTCAATGGAAGGCCTATTGGCAATGGCCTCCATTTCATCTGAAAATAATTGTTGGATAAATAATTATGAGTCCTAACTCAAGTGGGGAAAACTAGGCCTACTTTTAGTAGAGTAATGCAGGAGAGTAATACATCTCAATGAAGAATGAAAGATAAAAGAAAGGAATTTATTACATACCTCCAAAAAGTAAAACTATTAGCTGGTTCTTGAGAATTGCAAATGGACATGTCCTTACTACTAATATCATAGAGATTTTCATCAAGCTTATTATTGTAGTTCACACCCCTGGAAAAGCATGAACAATTCTCAAAGAAACTGATGGTCCGTTATTAGCTGTGTCTCTTTCATCTTCTTCTGAGCGCTAGTTCAATGATATTTTTAGCTCAACTCACTATTTTTACATAAAATAGTCATATGCATTACTGAAAACAAAAATAGCCTGCCTTAGACGGAGAAAATTATTCGGAGCCCAAAGAAGTACAATCAAAACAATGACATAAGTGTTCTCTGCCTGGATAAAAGTGATGAAAAGAACAATTATAAAAAATAAAAGGAGAATAACAGCACAAAATACATTTTTGTCGTTCTTCTAGACATCATTCAAGCCGGGAAAAGAACCACAGCACAAAACACATTTAAGATTTTGTTCTACCAGATGCATGTAAGTTTAAGAAGATTCTAGGTAGAATAATGACAGAAAAAAACACATCATTGTTCTTCTATAGACACGGTTAAAGTTTGCTGGTCTAACAATGAAGATAGCACTTACATCACTTTGCACTCAAAATCAACATTCCCAACTCGAAGGCTCATGCGCAACTAGCCATTATGGTGCTGTAGCACAAATTTGTGATTGGTTC
Source organism: Timema cristinae (assembly GCA_039000515.1). Classification (NCBI taxonomy): domain Eukaryota; kingdom Metazoa; phylum Arthropoda; class Insecta; order Phasmatodea; family Timematidae; genus Timema; species Timema cristinae. The sequence goes on from JBCFYV010009882.1 coordinate 35,456,271, forward strand.
CCACTAAAAACAACAATGACATGACTGCGCTTTACTGGTGACTATGAGAAATACACTCATGTCATTGTTCCAGGGTAAAAGAATGAACTTTTTTAATAACAATTTGACGCATTTATTTCAATTTAAACTAAATTCGCAATTACATCACTGTTCTTCCATGGGTGTAAAATGATAAATTATGGGACCAAAATGTCCTGTGGTATATCTTGATGAAACCTGGATTCATCCTTCCACTGTGAGTAAATGTTGGCAAGACCCAAAAACAACAGGCATATTGAAAAATAATGGTGCAGAACAGAGTTGGATCATTGTCCTTGACAATTCTGAGCATGGATTTGTATCAAATGCATTTTTATTATTTTCAAATCAAAAACAAAAAATGAGGAGCATCACAATGAGATGAATTTCAAACATTTTTCTAAGTGGGTGAAAGAAAAACTTATCTCCAACCTTTCTCAAAATAGCCTAATTGTAATGGACAATGCACCATATCATACTGTTCAAATAAAGAAGCCACCAACAATGGGATCATGAAAGGCTGAAATGAGGCCGTGGTTGGACACAAACAGTATTGCATATGAGGAAGAGATGGCGAAAAGTGAGCTCTTGGAGCTAGTCCGCAACACAAGATTCTGAAATTTTACATAGATAATCCATTCGAACAACATGGGTAAAGTGTTATTAGGGTACCTCCATACCATTGTAGCCTTAAAACTATCGAAATGATTTGGAACATGGTGAAATCACGAGTCGCGGCCAAAAATGTTGCTCGAAGCACTTTAGAAAACAGAAGAAGCAATCAATAGAATCAATGAGAAGGATTAGCAACAGGCTATATCACACATTAAGAAAGAAGAAGCTGCTTAATGGCAAGATGATGTTCTCATAGAAGAATAAATAGCACAAATTTTGATTCTTTTTGAGATGAAAGTAACAGTGAAGATGGAAGTGACAGTGACAACAGTAGTATGTCAAATAGCTATGGTAGCAACAGAAGAATGTCAAATAGCTATGGTAGCAACAGAAGAATGTCAAATAGCTAAGGTAACAACAGAAGTATGTCAAATAGCTATGGTAACAACAGAAGTATGTCAAATAGCTATGGTAACAATAGTAGTATGTCAAGTATATTCCGTTCTCGATAGGTTTTTACCTGGATGACAGTTCGAAAATCATATGTTTAGGTTTTGGGTTGCTAACACTTGTAAACTATCTTTAATTACCTGTTATATATTACATTTAAAATAACGTAAACTTAAGTTTTCTCATACTATTTCATTTTTTTAAATAATTTCTTTTTATCCAACTCGAAACAATATTTTAAACATAATTAAAAGTACTTATTTTTTTGTTTTTGAATGTTACTGATTTTGTGTAATATAGTGCACACATCAATATATTTTAATACAGGCATCGTATTTACTTGGAAAAGAGAACATTGTTGTCATTTTTTTACATACAATAAATGATTTTATGATTATTTTATCGTATTTTGAAATATTTAACTGAATAAAATATTTTCATCAACTGCATGTCTGCATCATTGTAAAAAACTTGTTTATCGTTATGTTCAATCATATGGTTTAGATTCGTCAGTGGCCATTTTGAAGCTATGTTCGTTAGAAGTTTTTGTGAAAGTGGTGTTAATAATTTTTTTAAGGGGAATAAAACTATGAATAAACTTTGTGTCCGACCTCAAATAAATATATAAATAATATTGGCCTAAATTACTGTGGTTAACTATCACATTAATATATTACCATCTGTTTTCATTACAGTCATCCAAAGTGATAGATGTCAGCCTTTGGCGTAGTGATATATTAGGGATTACTTCTAGTAACATTTCGAGCTGTCATCCAGGTAAACTTAGCTCGTGAATGACTTCTAGCTATGGTAACAACACTGACAGACAAATATTAGGTTTCGAGGAGTTAATTTAGTATTTAAGATAAGTTAGAACTACAGTAGTCTCTCGGAAGCTCAACACTCAATAATTCAACATTCCGTGTAACTCAACACACGCTTGTGCATACAGTTGTTGGCATCAGTCATCACAATCCAAGGTCATTCAACTGTATAGCCTTTCAGTTTGTTTGTGTAACTCAAGTGGAACAGTTGTACTGTGGTGTTTTTTCAAGTGTTGTTTTTGTTAGTTTTCCAATTCAATAAAGTGTTATTCAAATGAATACAATATTGTATTGTCTTGTATATTACAAGTATCTATATACACCATTATATTAACATGTAATATATCATTCTATACATATATTACTGTTACTGTACCTTACAATACTACAGTACAGTAGAGTATAGTACAGTACAACTGTACCCATAATATTCAATACTGTGCTGTGATTCATCCTTGTTTAGTAAACATAACACAGTAAACATGCATCTTATGCAAGTTCATTCGTAAACCTCGACACCATCTCAGTCCACATTTGGTCGAGTTTTTGAGACTCTACTGTAATTATATATTCAACTTAAGTAGCAGAAGTCTCATATTAGTCAATTCCAACAACTATATAATATACTATCGACATTTTTATGAGGAATAAATTAAATTTTCAAAATAAAATATAGCCTATGTTACTCGCTGATATTGTAGCTTTATATTGGTGAAATAATTTTTAAAATCGGTCCAGTAGTTTTTGAGTTTATCCATTACAAACAAAAAAACAAAAAATCAAATCTTTCCTCTTTATAATATTAGTATAGATACCATCACTTATGTCCCATTTTCCATTAGGTACTGAGTGTACTAGAGCGCTATGGGTATCTCCTCTCATCCCTTCACCTTTCTTACTCTGGAGTGATTGCAATGTTTGACCATGATATACGGTTTCTGTGCCAAGTAGTATAAAACTTTTTTGGGGGGAGTGGTGGGAAAAGGTGAAGTGAAGAACACAACAAAGAGGGTGCTATGCCAGTGGAATGCTAGTGTAGTCAAAACAAACATTTATTTCTTCTTCTACCATTTAGTGGATGGGAGAAGGTGTTGTTAATGTAGAGACTAAGAAATGATATGGGACACAAACAAGCCGATTGCAAGGTCATCTACAAGGTTAACTACCTATGTGGTAAACAAGACAAACCAAAGGAGAGGTATTCAAAGAGTGCTCAAATTATAACAATCAGTAGTGTTCAAATTATAAAGATAAGAGTCTCAAAATTCTGATGAAAACTTCCGTAGCCAACATATCATTCAATGAGAAGAGGCCTAACATTTTTCCAGTATCTGATTCAAAATTCAAGTTTATTTCCAGAACTACCAAAATCAAAAATAAAATCATGTATATTTTAGGTATTTCCAGTATTGATAGACACCCTGACAATAAACCTATAGTGAGATTTTAGTTGGAAATATAAGATGTAAACATATTTTTTGTGTTCATCACTGCTAACATTTCACTGAAACTCTAAAATAAAATTCCAGCATAATAGCCAATTTTCCTGACAAATATTTCCACCTGAGAATGTTTTGCAGGATGTGTTGCATATGCGGCTAAATTATAATAACTGAGAAATTTATTTTTACGCTGACTTGTTCTTATATTACAAAGAATTGTTGGGAAACAAATAAATCCATGATTGATTTCCATGACAAATGCACTTCTTTTATTACTTCTTCACAGATAAATAACTTATGAAAGACTTATAGAGTTCAAGAGCTCTGGAGCTACCCCAAAAGTATCAACAATTGCAGCAACATGCAAAGGCTTCTGGCAGTAGCTTTTGATTGTGAAAAGAAAAAAAATAAGTTAAAAGCTTTGTGATGCCTTTTACTAACTGTTAAGGCTATCCATATATTTGAACTTGTGAGATATAGATGAAGGGAGAGTTAGGAAACATGCCCATATGTGTGTGTGGAGAGAAAGAGCGGGAAGACATTTAGGATTAAAAAAAACTCAATACACCAGACTGAGATTCGAACCCAGTTATCTCCATCATAAACAATCCAGTCTATTGCAAGAGTGATGCCTTAGAACATGCAGCCATCGAAGTAGGTTTCTGATACTATTGATTATGATACAGTAGTCTCTCGGAAACTCGACCTAATGTGGACTGAGATGGGGTTGAGTTAGTGAAATGTTGAGTTTTACGAATGAACTTGCACAAAATGCATGTTTACTATATCATGTTTACTAAACAACGATGAATCAAAGTACAGTATTGAATATTAGAGGTACAGTTGTACTGTACTATAGTATTGTACAGTACAGTAACAGTGATATACGTATAGTGCAATATATGTGTTAATATAATGGTATATATACATACATTAGGGTGGTCCAAAAAAGTGAAAGCTACAAATTTGTTTCTCCTAAAGGCAGATCTTGTTCCTTATATAAAATGGATAAGCCCTGCCAAATTTCTGGTCATTCGGACTACATTTAGGGGTCACAACCATATTAAACTTTGTGAATATGTTTGAAAATAAAAGCAAATTTATGAAAAATCATCTTTATTTACTTCAAAATTGGAACAAACACAAATTACGACCGTCAATAATGTAATTGTCATTAAATTAGTTTCAATTTCATACAAACACAACACTTCTCGATTACTTTTGAAAGAAGGCACCCTTGGAAGGTGCACCTTTCTATGGAGTTCCACCAAGCACCGAAGGTACTGCTTCTGGGTCTCATTTTTGTCAAAATCTGATTATAGTCCTGGAATAGGGCGACTCCCCTCTTGGCGCAGTCGTTTACCAACTTCATTTGTGCAGCTTTCTCCTGGAACAGCTTACATCCTTTGGTCACTGACTGGGTTCCTTCAGCAAGAAGCTCTCTCCTGCCATTTTTATGCCGTTGTCCAAGAGAACATCAAAGATGTTGGCCGTTTTCTCTGTGACATAGGAATCTAGGGTAGTGGCAGTGACGAACAACTTCTGATTCGGCCGTTTAAGTCCCTTGGCTTTGGCTGGCAGGAGCAGATTTTTCTGCAGTCTGGATTTTATTTCGACGTTGAGGTCTTCGTCGAACATCGCTAGCCCAATAAGTTCTTCCCCAAAGTACCAGAGATGTTGCTTGAAAGTCTTGAGAGCCACAATGGCCACTGGTCAGTCCGGGAATAACAATAGTGCAATGAGGGCAGGCTCAGTCATTTCGTAGAGCCTCTGCAGATTTGTGCCATTACTTGGCATAAATGAATGCCACAAACTGACAGATGTTTTGCAGGCCTTTCTGTTCACGAGAGGTAAGTTGAGTCTTATCCCTAAAGAGGTAGATTTTTAGGGAATAAATGAACTTGGCCATCCATCTGGCACAATGAAGAGCTCCAGGTGCTTTGAAGCCAATGTGTTTATTCAGAACCCCTCAGGCTCAAATGTTGTAGCTTAGCATAGTCATCTCTCAGAAGCCCTCCTTTTTCGAGAGCAGTAGAGTAGAAACCAATCATTTCATCATGCAGATCACCAAAGTCACCGGTGAAGAGATCTTTTGAGGCGGCTGCAAACTTTGTTTGGTAGAGTGATATCCATTGAGTCCTGAAACGTTTGAAGAGAGGAGTATCTGGTCCAAAAGAGCCACTGAGGGTTTCTTTGAAGATGTCAGTTAAAACAACTTTGTACACGTGATGGTAACAAGCCACCTACAGTAAAGGACGATCGAGAGACTTTACAATAATCATACATGCCCCCCCCCCCCTCCCGAGTCCAATGTGGTATCGAAAACTAGCCCATACAGCTGATTCTTTAGGCCCCATTTGATTGTGTCAAATGTTAATTGGCTGTTTGAGGGAATCAAACCAGAACTACAACCGATAACTGAAATTAGAGTTATTTTTAAGAAACCAGAACTGGAACAGGAATCCAAACAGTGCCTAAGAACCAGAACCGGAACAGAAATTGATATTATTTTTAGATTAATAAAGGTTATCGGTTTTTAAAAGTTCTCACGTTTTATACAAAAAATTGTATTTGCATTTTATGCCCTTCATTCTGTAACTTAATTTCATTTTGAAAAATAAATTTTCCCTTTTTCTCAGGAAATTTTGTGAGAGTAAGATATATTTATTTTCCATAGGATTATTGAAATGTCATAGAGCACATAGCAGTTAGCACTAATGAGTTAATATTCTTGAGGAATAATTATTGTTACATTATATAGGGTTTTCTAATTTTAATCTTTAGGCTAAGAGCTTAGCTTTGAGTGACAGCAAACATATCTAAAAAGGGTGAGTACTGAGAAATCAGAAACTGCCTAGTTGTACAAGAAGTCCAACCTAAATTTGAAGAAATTTACTTAAAAGTGTTATTCTTAAAAACTAAACAATTTAAGTGGTTGTTGGACAGCCAGTTTGCTTAGAGGGGAGAATGGGGGGAGGAGGGGGGGGGGCAAGTGTTCAAAGTGGTTAATCATTTAACTCTGCCTTCAAATATCAAGTAGGAAGCCGTCTACATTTTGTGTTAATTGTGTGTAGTTCAGAAATGCGTTTATAGTTTTATTAATAATTGATAATTTGAATTATTTGATAGATGGGGCAAAATAAATATTAACCAGAGCAGAATTTCTTTATATGACAAGTGAGTGACACATCAAGAATATTATTAAGATGGGTTTTAAGGTATATTATATAAAGTTTATGTACCCTGCAAACTCATTTATTATTTTGGGGTGTCTACAAATTAACTTATAGACTTATAGAAAGTATAAAATTTTAAAAGTTTTAATTCAAATAGAGAATTGTGCTGTAACATTATATTAATATTTTGTTAATAAAGACTAAAATAATATTTTTTATGAATAAAAAGAATTGACACACATACTATATAGTTTAAAAAAAATTTAGACAAACTAAAAGCATATAGATCTACACTATTTCCTTTAAGTTCTGACATGACAAGTAGCTGGTTTGGTTGCATCAAACCAGATTTAGAAAATTTATTTCCCTTTTTTTCAATTGAAGATGTGCATAAAATAAAGTTTTTTTTCGTATATTAATTTAAAAATAAAATGAAATTATTTTCAAAAATTATAAAATAAAACTCCATGGTGTCAGCCTGCAATTGAGCCATACCGAATGAGCGACTTCCATCTTTGACAAAGATAGTGACAACTTTCGCAGATAAAGGGTGTCATATGTTTAGTACAACAAACGCTTGTTTTCTACTTTCTTTTTCTACTTCTTAATTCAAGTAGCTCCTTAATTGTCCTCACAATGCTGAGTTGAACCTGTTCCAGACCCACTATTTCACAGAAAAATCTGGTAGCACCAGGGATCAAAGCTGGGACCTCCCGGATCTGTAGCTAGAAACTTTATGACAAGACCATAGAGGCCATCTTTTTATTTTAGTTCTGGCAAACAAAAATAAGATAATCTCCTGCTCAAATGGAACCCTAAATTTTAAATAATCTGTACAGTTATCAAGCTCTTGAATTATTTGTATGTTTTATATAAATAGCTTGTTTGGAAGTATATTATGTTTTAATATTATGTTTTATATACAAATATTTTAATGGAACCAAAACTAGTAAATATTAATTTTTTAATAAACGGAACCTAACCAAAATGAACCAGAACTTTTATTGTTCTACATCCAGAACCTTTAAAATTTTGTTTATGGCTGAGCTTACCCATAAATGCACCAAAAAAAAAGGTGTTTAAAAATATTTAATAATTCAACATTGTTGTTTTTTATTTATTTTAGTAACAGATCTGGGGATCTTTCATAATTCGTATGGAATTTTCAAACCACGCTAAAGATAGTTATTGAAATATTTTCGTTAAAATGTTTCCATTTCAATGCATTTTAAATGGGAAAACAAAAATTATTAATCAACTTATTTGCTTTGTAAAATTAAGATAGATTGTTTGTTTATAACACATCAGTTAATGAATAATTTATTCTTATTTTTAGATATACTTTTAAATTTGGGTTGGGTTCAATAATCACGACGATATTGGGCTCTGACAACTCCCAAGTCGACACTCTAGTAAAAATACATGGTGTTATATACAACTTCTGCTTCTACAAATAGTTATCTTAGTTGATAATAGGCGCCATTAGTGTGATTGGTATCCATTTATAAGCTAGTATCATTTTGCAAACGTTGGCTAACCTGCTGTATTCGAATCCAGGCGGCAGTGGAGGGTGAAGCTTATCTCTGTGACATTCTTGATTCAAAGAAACATTAATACCATGTGCATTGGGATAAGAAGGGCCAATGTCCAATAATGAAAAAAATTTTAATGTTAAATATAAACATCTTAATATATTAAGCAACTAAAATACTCACAGTCTTAACTGCTGTGTAAATAAAAATAGTTGGTCCCTACTTACTTGTAGGCATATATGAGTCTCACTCTAGTGATACATTATTTTCATAGAAAAAACCATGTGCTTCTTCGTATACAAAGTCTTGTGACATTCACCCTTATTTAACTGAGGCAGTAAAACATGTTAAAATCCGCACTCGTGGCCTACATTCTTTCAAGGTTTTTCTTATTCTTGAGCATTGCAGGTTGTAATAATAAGTGTTAAAGTTATATTCAAAGTATAAAAAAATTACTGCACCTAGAATTTTTAATCCATTATTATGATAAATAAAAAGAAGCATTCCTGCTCATATTAAAGATAGTTATTTTAAATGAAATATGGTCTAACGTAATTTGGAGAAGTTCTCAATATGTTTTTATTTTTTATATTTGTTTTACGGTCTAAGATTTGACTCTCATTGAACTTTGGAATAAGTTATTTAAAAAAAAATATTTATGAGTGAAGTTTTTGGTTGTCAAAGTATGAACATGCTTATTTTATTTTATTAGCTTGTTAAATGTGATTGAAATAACTCTAGGACTACCTGTGAGATGAAATGGAGGACCTACAGTTTAACGTGGAATCCGAACCACAGTGGAGGCCTGGCATTCCCCACATTCACAAGATGTCTTGTCAGAGGTGAAGGAAGGGTTTGGTAATCAGATAAATTTATGCCGGGACCGAGGATTGAACCCCGGACCCAAGCACAGAAGTCTGACACCTTACCCCTAGACCACCAGGTCACCACTGAAGTAATTACTGTGGTAAAATCAGTTTTTCCCCTCTGCATAGTGATACTGGCTGGAGAACTGGGTGTTGTATATTTTATATAAATATGTTTGGGTGTGTCATGTTCTGGTTAAGAATATTCACGTTTAAAGTATAAGGTCCCTACATGCAAGGCTGTAGTCAGAGGGGGGTCTTAGGGGGTTCAACTCCCCCCAAAAATAAATGTTATGAACAAAATATACATGGCTTTATTTATGGTTCAAACCATATCAAAATGAAGGTAGAAGTACAAATTAAGGGGTTGTGTTACCATAAAAAGCACTTCAAATATCTTCTAGAGATGTTTAATATTTAGAATGTTTCCTTGCCTTCAGCAGTTAGGGGGCTATGTTACCATAAAAACACTTTAGAGAGCTTCTAGAGGTGTTTAAATATATAGATTTTTCCTAGCCTCCAGCAGTTAGGGGATTATGTTGCCATATAAAAAAGATAACTTCTAGAACTGTTTATGATTTAGAATTTTTTTTCTAGCCTTCGGCAATTCGGGAGGGGCCCACAAAGCCCCACCTGAAATTATTGGCTAGCTACAGCCTTGCATACATGTATATATATATTTAAAATTAAAACTAAATAATCTGGCCTAGAGGTATTAAATTCGTTGGGAAACTGGAATTTATTTTTAGAAGTCTGTGTTCTATATATAAAACAGGAAATGGGGTATAGGGGGTTCATAATTATATGTTTACGTTAATGAGACTACAGGTATGGGTGTTTGGGTCGCTTATGAATGAGAGCATTGTGTTTCATCCTGAACTAATGTATTTTTTCTCAACACTATGATTTCACACACAAGTTTTAGAGCATAAAGCATTATTTATCCATTTCTATCTATATTAGGGCGGTAGATTTTGATACATCCCCTATATTTCACGCCATTTTTGTATGAAATGTCCTTATGTCCATGTGTTTTGAGTTTAGGAAACACTAAATAAATGACATACTAAAGATAAAAAGATTATTTTGTAATTAAAAAGGTATAGTATAAAAATAAAATTAATATTAACTGAAGCAAGAATATTTTTCTAGTGCAATATTTATATAGACTCAATTACTAACTTCCCATATTTTCTCGCTGCACTGTAAGGTGCCTCAGCACCCTATTGAGAACATCTGGCTTGGATTATAGAGACTTCATTCCCAAACCGTGGTATGTGTAACTCCAGAGATACACGACGTAACACCGAGTTTTATGAATCAGAAAATATTTTATGATAGTAGTAAGTCTGATAGACAAATTAACACAGATGTTGACGTAAAGTGACGGCATTTATTAGACTTTCTTTTCATCTATTATAGTTTTGTTTAACTTCCCTGCTAGAGCTTTGTTGACATTTTGATCGACCATCTATACTTTGCAAGACAACAGATATGTATGTATTTTATTTCATAAAGAGCTGGAAGGGTATGTTGGTTAAGGGCCGTCCTTAAATTACATTAGCCCTTGTTTAATAATTTTAGAACCCTGCTCCCCCTCCCTCACCACATGTAAGGTATCGTAAGATTCTCCATGACACCCCCGATAAAAATCCTTAGGTAGATAAATTCTGACTCCCCACCCCTTCGTAGGAAAATGTAGTGAAATACTGAACCTCCCTCCCCAACCCAAGATCCCTACTTAAGTTAAGGACGGCCCTTAAACCATGGCACCCAAAATGGGTACACAATTGACCAAAGCTCGTGAAATACTAGTTTACATTATTTTTTCAGGTTTCACAAGCTAAGGGTTAATAGTGCTGCGAACCATACTCCACGTTAATTCACATCTAGTTAGGATTTAGGATTAAGAGAGCTCGACTCGATTGAGATTCAAACTGACCAACCAATCACATGTTATTGGACAAAGCGATTTTGGCGTACTTGACACTGCCCGAGGCCTCTAATAAAACAATATGTTATATTTTTCCACCCTAGTCTTTTGTCACTATTGCTAATCTCCAGGCTGAAGGTTCACTTTTTTTTGTTCATGACCCTTTTTCATTAGGCAAAATAACTAGCGAAACTGGGCAGTAATAGAGTTATGTTGAGATTTTTCCTACTCTAGTGTCAGTTTTAAGTTTTAGATCAAATGAATAATAAAAGTAATCAACATATTATATATGGCAAACAAAAATAAAAAATCACCGCGTTTTACTTCCCGTCCAGGCTGAATGAATGTATACTAATTACAATATTGGGGTGGTGGTGATAAAGATAGAATTACAGGAAATGTGTGGGAAAAGAGAAGGAAACAATGGAATAAGACCACCATCATGGTAAATTGCTGTTTTTGAGAACTTCTATGAAAAAGTCGTTCAGCACGTTTTATTACCCATCCAAACTACCCAAAGATTTACACTAATGAGAGGGATAAGGAAATTAAATGTCACCGTATGCTGGGAGGTATGTGTACATTTCAACGGATTGTATTTTTCCATAAAACTATGATTTCACTCTCTCCCTTTTTTAAGTCTAAACAATCATACATCATAAAGAAAATATTGTAATAATCAACATTTTTGGCCTCTAGATTCCCCGACCGGTTTTTGGCTTATTTCGGACGTGTCAGACAGAAGCGTATTGCTGGCTGGGATGGCTAGGCTAATTTTTCTGTTCGAGAGTATGATTATATCTCAACATTTTTTTCTCCCCGCAGCTAGTCCAAATTATGTCACCTGCACATTTTACAGTCCTTACTTCTTAACTCTATCAGTTCTAGGAAAAGTTTGCTTGCGGCCTTGACTGATTACCGGTCAGCCAGCCTCCCAAATGTTTAAACAAACCAGTAATGCTGCCAACCTGATGGTTGGAATTCGCTAGTTTGTATAACGTTAGCAACATCATCTATTTTGAGAGCTGAAAGCTCAACACACCGCCAAAGAGGGTAGGCAAACTTTTAGGAACCGAAAGAGGAACCAGAACAGATAAGTATTTCAGTTTGACTCCCTGCTAGAAACATTAGCCTTCTCACATGTACTTAGTGATTGAATGAAAAAGTGTCACTAACTCTGGGAGTCCCTGATCTACCATAGACAATATAATGTTAATACTCTAATATTACGATCAAAGGCTTTAAAAAAATTTAATTTTCGAAGATATTTGTTTGCTCATACTTTCCTAAATGGACTTAGAGCTTTGGTTTTAAGTTTCTCACCAAAGAGAGAGTTGTGTGAGTTTGCACCTTGTAGCACTCTTCATAACCAAGACCATTGTGTCTTCATAACCAAGACCACTGTGGCTGTATGCTAGTTTACCTACCTCACAGATACAACCTAGACTAGTAAGTTGTGTACTTGCTATGTATTCGGTTGATTTATAATGGACATCAAGTATATAAACCAATGTGCTCCATGTCAAATATCGACCGTTATTTGTGCCATCCTTCAATAATGATATTTGGTGTCAGATTATAATAAAAGTATGGTGCATAATAGTAAAAGAAAATTATTTGATTAATAGTAGATTGTTCATGTCCTTATGTTAAAAGCATGGAGTTGGGTGCAAACTCATTATTCAAACTGCTAGTGCTAAACTTTGGTAAAGACCCTTGCCATGAAGTGGCCAAAATGAATAAAGATGTTCAAATTAAATATGTTTTCTTTGGGTAAAACAAAATCCAAGAACAAGATCTGAAAATTGCACTGCTTCTTACTCACATGGGAGAGGAGGAAGTTTAACATTTTTTGTACTTTATAGAAGGCTAAAGAAACTTTGGAACAAGTTATCGCTCTTTTTGATAAATATTGTTTACCAACAGTTAATCTGGCGATGGAATTGTTTAAATTTAAAAAAATAACACATGAAGATGAAAAGGGTTTCGATAATTATTTAACTGGATTAAAAACGCAAGCACAAAACTGTAATATTGTTTGTTCTAATCAAGAATGTAGGAAGTATTGCATGGATAGGGTGATTATTGATCATATTGTCGTGCATACTAATGATCCCAAGGTGCAATAGGCCCTGCTTTAGGAAACTAAAATGTTGTCCCTTGAAGATGTTACATTAGTTTGTAAAGCTTCAGAAGTTGGCAAGATTTATAAACATGAAATAACAAATGCTTCTGGGATGAATATAAATAACAAATAAAAATAAATTATACCAGTAAATTTAGAAATGTTTGATAAATACAAATGCCTAAGAACCAAAGAAGGTTGAGTAAAGGCATAATTAATAGTACATATCACTGTAAAAGATGTGGTGCCCCCATGGGCATGTCTAACTTATGGAAAAAAATGTAACTTATGCGGTAAAATATATCATTTCAGTACTGGTTGTTGATGGAAAAAATAAAAAGGTAAACGAGGTTGAAACTGATTGTTCTGACGATTCTTCTGATTTCCAAATTTTCAATATAAACTGTTCTAGGTGTTGAAGTTATTCATGAATGTAACAGTGTTTCCAGTAATAACAATAGTTATTACATCAACAACGTTTCAGTGAAATTTAAACTGGACAGAGCGAGTGATGTCAACATCCTGCCACTAGGAATATTCAATGTGTTGAGAAATAAATCGTCTAGAATTAATAAAACTAATATTTGTATAAAATTATATTGAGGTTTCAAAACTAGGCTGTGCATATAAGCACAAGACTCATTTTGATTTTGTTTTTGTGGATTGATTCCGATCTTAGGAGTGAAGTCTTGCATGCAGTTTCAAATTCTGAGAAGACTTTATCATATATAATGTAAAAAAAAAGAGTAGTGGAAATAAAGATATATGCCAGGACAGTGGTGATAATAATACATATATTGTTAAGACTATTAAAGACAATAAGGACTGGAAAAGATATACTACTAATAATAATGAAATTATAAATGAAGGACTTAGAATCAAACATAGAAGTAAAAAGGTCGAAGAAACAAGAGGGAATAATAAAAAAGAAACTAAGGAAGTCACCATTATCCTAAGTTGGATGGGTTATAGGAGAGAGGAGTTGCTATAGCAAAGAGGTTGATCAAAAAATAATTTCATTCAGGAGGATATATACAACAAGCCCTATTGGAGTATAGAGCTACCCTTCTTACTGGGTTAGTATATTCCCCAAGTTATCTACTCATGGGTCAGCTGCTAAGAACAAGTGCACATGCAAGTTTCAGACTCCAGACAAAGATCTTCAATTCAAGATGGAAGCAATGAAGATGAATAATAAAGCTTACCACAATGCCACAGCTAAGGAGAGAGTTTCAGATAGCTCAACCGATTTAAATCAAGTGGAAGAACACTTGAAAAAGAGGGTGGATATCTAAAATATTAGCGGAACCAAGGTCATACATTGTGAAGGATAAGAAAGGAACAGAATACATAAAGAACTTAATTATTCATATCCGAGCAAAAAAGGTACTACCGGCAACTAAGAGGACACAGTAGGAAACAACAGAGTCAAAAGTCGTCAACACCCAATGTTCACCAGACAGAGACCAAGAAGAACCATTGCCTTCAATGAGACAGACATTCTCCCATCCAAGGGCTTTGAAAACCACACCAGTACCAAATGTGTCACCAAGCAAGACAACTCCACCGATAGCTTCAACCAGGAAGTCAAAATAAACTAGAGGACAACCAAACTCAACTAACTGTGACAATGTCGGGATGACAAGTGAAACTAAAAAAAAAAACACTTAATGATGAATGAAGTAGTGAGACATTAGTAAATGTAATTCTGTAGTGATTTTAAAGCTTATAGGAGAAGTGTAGTATAAGTACGAGCCTTGCAATATTCTTCATAACTAAGACTATTGTGGCTACATGCTAGTTAGCCTACCTCACGAATACAACCTAGACTAGTTAGTAGTGTACTTGCTATGTATCCGGTTTGTTCATAATGGACGTCAAGCGTAATAAACCAGTGTGCTCTGTGTCTAATAATGACTGTTATTTGTGAAACCTTTTAGTAATAATACAGAAAGTACTGTAATCATAAAAAAATTTGACATCATGATTATGGTGAATCTTTGCATTTTATGTGCTTTTAAAAAACATTTAGTTTTGGAATGGAGAGATATTTTAATAGTATAAGAATAATTAAAGTATTTTTATCAGCCTATTGTATTGCCATTACTTGCTGAACATTGAGCAGTAAAATTATTAATACAAATGATAAGGTTTGATATCTATACTTATAAAATAACATGTCCTGACTGACTGACTGACTGACTGACTGACTGACTGACTGATTCATCATCGCCGAGCGCAAACTATCAAGGCTACAAGCATAAAATTCGGACTATATATTCATTTTGTTATGTAAGCACCCACTAAGAAAGGAGTTTAGAAAATTCCACCCCAAAGGGGTCAAAATAGGGGATGATAATATGTATGATAATATGTATGAAAGTCCGTCATTTTGAAAGTTACATAAACAAAATTTTGTATTTCGGTTATTGACGTAAAACAAATAAATACGTGTTTCAGGAATTTTGGAAATTTTATTTAATAAGGGATAAAAAAGGGGGGTGAAAGTTTGTATCGGACTTGCATTATTTTTGATCTGAGGTCAAGTTATGGTCATCAACGTAACGTAATATTTTAAATTAATCTGTAAATACATATGTATATTTTCGTATTTGTATATAATCAACTTCCACGCGAGCAAAGCCGCGGGCAACAGCTATCTAGCTACTTATAAAATAAGTAGACCTATGCAAGGATGACATTTTTACTTCGAGAAATGTTCGGGTGGGAAATAACAATTTTCTGCAGGAACAAGGAAAATTTTAGGAATAATTTTTGAACTTAGGCTTATGTATAATTTTAAGATTTATAATATACCCAGCCTTAGCCTTTACATTTATTTCAATGAAAAAATAAATATAAACAAATAATTTGATGGTAAAATTGGAAGGTTATGGCAATTTGGTCAGAAAGGAATCAAATTTTATAGTTTCATATTAGGCAAATGTATAGATTGATGTAAAAATATTGGTCAATTGGGGGGAGAAAAGCGACAAAAACTTTTATACAATTTTGTTTATGAGTTTGAACAATACATTTAAATTTTGTGTCATTGTAGCTTTGAAAGGAGAAACAAAAACTGTATATGCATACAATAAATATATTATTTATATTTAAATTATAAGTTATCTAAATAAAACCTAGCTAATATTTTTTATGAGGTGCTGCGTAAGGTTTTGATGTAAAGTAAAATAAAAACATTGGCCTAATGCAACCACTATAGTTGTGTATTTTTTTAACAAAGCTTTTTTTGGTATGAATATAAAAATAAAGTCCATGGTATGAGCCCATGATTTATTCTAAAAATAAATTTTATGATTAACTAAAAATAAAAAAATTCACACCACAGGTTTGTTCATACAAATACCAACAACTTTTCTCAACTGAGTCAGTGTGTCTAGTTACCTCTTACATTTTAATTACTAAATCTCACACCAAAGGCACTGTTCTACCCTATAAAATATTTGTTTTTCCAACTTCTTTATCTATAATGGCACAATACAAAAGAAAATATAAGCTATTCCAAATAATTAGATAAACGTAACAGATGAGTCTTGATGCAAATAGATGTTATAAAGGAGTATTTACTGCATAATTTGATTTATAAAATCTATGTCATTATTTTGTTCTAAAAATATGTTTTTCTGTTTTGAATATCTTCTGGGATAGATATTTATCAATTATATGAAGTGTGGTTATGTTATTTAATGGTGCTCAATTGTGTTTAATAGGTTGTCGTAAAATAAACATGACTAAGTTTAGGGTACATGCCCGCCTAATGAAATATAAGGTTAATTTAACTTTGGTAAATTAATAAAATTGTTAATGAATTTGAAATACATATGTTACATTTATATTATACTGTCCCTAATTGTAAATTGTATTAATATAACTTTTTCCTGTAAAATTTAGGAAATAATCTTTCTCACCCAAGTTTCTAGAATGTTCATATTAATAGTATGGGCCTAAGGTTTAAAAATATAATTTAAAAACAAACATATAAACATTTTGTTTGCCACAATCAATCTGCATGTGAAGCAAATTCAAAAATTGTTCCAAAAGTTTTAAAACTTGAAATTATTGTTACCTATTCAAAATCAGAAATTTTAATAAGCTTGTTGATGTGCTTTAAGGAAATGCTTTGCTTGCACTGTGGCTGTAAACATTTGGACAATTTATGTTTGGTTGTTATCAACATCCTTCCTTATTTATCAGCTGAGAATGTATTCTCGCTATCATTATAATTCTGTGATTTTTTTTACACCCGTCGCATCTTAGTATTCTTTCAGCTTGTATGCATACATTAATATTATTTATTGATTAGGGATGAGGCAGTAGAATTTTAGAGAAAATGTACCCAAAGTAGAGTTAGAGGGGGAAATCATTTAGGAAAAACAATGCTAAGTACACATGACCAGGAATCGAACCCTTATCTCTCCATTACCAGCAATCCAGCTTAATACAAAGCAACATATTAGACCATGCAACCCCAGAAACAGTATTTAGTGCATGCCGGTGTTTCAGGAAAGCAACTCAACCCAGAGCCTGCCACAGAGGAACAAAACCTCAGCAAGCCGTGTATGGTGAGTGTAATTACGAAGCATCTTGTAGTATCAGAACAATAAATAACTCTGCAGTTCACTGCTGGCATGTACGCGAACTATATGAAGGAAGAGGATGAAGTAGCCCATGAGGCTATATATTAATATCACTTTAATCACAGATTAAACTACGTTTCTATTTGTGGGTGAGCTGTGTGCGATGATTAAAATAATATAAATACATTTTTCTACTCTATAATAATGAGTTTAAAGAATTATTTTCAATTTTGATTTGCCTAGTTTGTTTATTTGAAAGATGATCAAAGGACACCTACCAGAAAACAAACACAATCTATACTTATAAAATAACATGTCCTGACTGACTGACTGATTCATCATCGCCGAGCGCAAACTATCAAGGCTACAAGCATGAAATTCGGACTGTATATTCATTTTGTTATGTAGGCACCCACTAAGAAAGGATTTTAGAAAATTCCACCCCAAAGGGGTCAAAATAGGTGATGATAATATGTATGAAAGTCCGTCATTTTGAAAGTTACATAAACAAAATTTTGTATTTCGGTTATTGACGTAAAACAAATAAATACGTGTTTCAGGAATTTTGGAAATTTTATTTAATAAGGGATGAAAAAGGGGGTGAAAGTTTGTATCGGACTTGCATTATTTTTGATCTGAGGTCAAGTTATGGTCATCAACGTAACGTAATATTTTAAATTAATCTGTAAATACATATGTATATTTTCGTATTTGTATATAATCAACTTCCACGCGAGAAAAGCCGCGGGCAACAGCTATTTAGTGGTATAATATGTCAACTACAGCAGTAATGGTTCACTTACCGAAATAGTTCATTATCTTCCTTTTCTAAAAGACTCATTATGCTTTCAGTCAGTCTGGGAACATCAGCTTGAAATTTACTCACACAATGAATGAATCCTTTAGATAGCCAGTATGCCTCTACATCATTGTCAAGCATTTCTAGAACAGTATTAGCGATAGAAAGAAAGTTGTGATTCACATCGCTTTCGATCTGTAATAGAAATTTAAGTAAAATTAGTAATAAACTTTAGTCTTGTGTTGTGTTGTTGTTATATTTTTTACTAAACAATTTGTATTGTGTTGGTTTTAAAGTTGACATAATATTTTAAATAAGTTACATTATATTTAGCTTTGGATGAAGTTTATATTTAATACATAGAAGAAGAGGATGCCAAATAGGATTGTTATCAGGCTTAGCTGTCATCCACTATTTGGGAAATGTCAACATTAAATATATCATTCGACCTGAAATACATTCGTTTTAAGATCTCCAAAAGTGATGAGAACAGGATACGAGGGGGTGGTAAAATGTTTCAAGACTGGTTCTGTAAAATGGAAATAAAATACCCGATTTAAATTTGGCCACTATCTCCTTCTGGGGCGATTCACTGATCCCAGCACTTTTTGATTACAGATTTTCTAAGCAATGACAGAATTTGATGTTCGCTTTATGCTAGAGTTTGTGGTCCATAATAAAATCGCAAATGCACCCATGCATGTCGGCATGTCGTAAAATAAATGTGTTAACACAGCCACTGGTCTACACAGAATGATTCCACCTGACATACTGATAGATAAAGGTCACAACTCACCACACCAGCGCATGCATCTCCATGCTGTGCTCCGTTTTCATTTTACAGAACCAGTCTTGAAACTTTTTTATACCTCTTCGTACGTGACACTCAATCTTAGCAATGGACAAATATCATAATTTGTGTCTCAATAATATCAAAACCAATACCCTTGATAAAACTAGTGATAGTAATGATAAAAATTTGTATGGATATTTTTAACATAACAGCTCAATTTTTTATCCTACTCAGGAAGCCGATATTTAAGAAAATGAACCAACATTCACCCAATAAAAATATTGGAAAAGCCTAACGAAGACAATAAAAAAACTGTGTTTGTTGTGTATTCAGTGTAACCCAGTGCCCAAAATAGTTGAATAAAAATGGAATACTGTTTGGCCTTTACCAAATCTTGACATATACTTTACTTAAATGTCAACTTCACAGAGAGGAAGTAGGGGTTCATAAGAATGATAGAGCATGTGATAAAGTGTGTGCATACAAGCCAACATGCAAAGAATTTTAATATGAAAAAGAAGTGAGTGGATGTGAAAAAAGTTAATATGTTATTCGCAATTGCCGAATTCGCCCATTGCATGAATTTTTTGACCACAACATGTTACGATCACAATGCTTTGTGGGAATTTTAATTTGCTTAATAGCTGTAGTTGTATTGTTATTCGCTTAGTGGATATTGCAAAACACCCACAATGACCAAAATGTAAACAGTTTTAATTTTATTTTGAGGTAGATCTTAATGACACGCAAACAAGAGCCTGATGGAGACTACAAATTTATCCTGAATTACCAAGATAATCTGACAAATTTCCTTGTATTAGGTCCATTAAAAACGAATACAGCAGATGATTTAGCAGAAGATAGTTTGGATATATTTTGCTTCCTTGGAGCTCATAGTGATAATGGCCGTGAATTTTGCAATAAGGTACTCTAACCTATATCTTTTACTTTATTTTAAATTTATTTTATGAAATATGTGCATATTAAACATATTTGTTTAGATTTTTTAGGTGATAGAAGGCCTTGCTACTAAATGGAACAGGATTAGTCTAGAGAGCTAGCTAAGATGTTCGAGACAATTTGGTAGCCTGGCTGAAGGGCAACAATTGTCCAAGTTGGGCTTCAGGTCTTCGATTTAACCAAAGCTCAAAAAATAGCAGTTACCACACTGGTATAAAAAGGACTCCTTATGAAGCTTTGTTCTGCATTCCACAGAAAAATGGCTTACTTGATTCCTGCTTGCCTGCTAATATAGCCCGAGAAATTACTACTCAAGAGGAAATCGAAGAACAATTATCTAATATTATGCAGAATTTGACAAAGAAGTAATGAAAATATCAACCAATATAGAATAGATGATGAGGAAAACATCAATGAAAGTAATGATAAACATATTTCAGATAATATACACTGTTGACGAAGAAGATAGGCTTTGCAATGTGTGCAACGAGGAATATAAAGAAGGAAAATCGTGCTTCGAATGTGTGCAAGACTTTCATTTAACATACGGCTCTTTACCTGAATCTGAGATTCCTGTGTGTCAATTTTGAGAAAATAAACGGCCATTGATTAAGCTGCAAACACAAATTAGAGGAACAAGCTGAGAGAATGAGGGAGAGTTCTAAGAAGAAGTTTCAACCTGTTTCTGTCAGTGATAATATTTAGTCGATATTCCAGAGGTGGATTGTGGACAATTGGCTCCTCGCAACGTACTTTCCATTGTGGATATAATTGAGCAAAATTGTTTTAACTTGGAACAAAACACGGCAACTTAGAAAAATTATACTCTAAGTATGAAATTCAGTTAGCTCCTCATAAGCTCCACAAACTGACTGATGTAATCCATGTAGGAATATATAAATAACAAGAAATAATATGAGAAAAGTGTATAAGAATATTTTCTATTGCATTTGTTATTTATGGTTGTAGTTGTATTTTCTTATAGCTAATTAAAACATAGGCCTATTTAAAAGAAAAATGTAACCGTTATTTCTAAACAAGATTTTTTATAATAAAATAGGTCTTATAATAAAAATTGTAAAAAACCATAAAGAACCCAAGACAAATAATAAATTTACTGAAAATATTTAAACTGGAAATGCCCCAACACATTGTTGATGACTCTGAAATACTCAGGACGAGTTGCGAGCATAACTGGGATGACCACAATATGTTGTGGGTATTTTGTAATACCCACAAAGTGAATGACAAGTCGATTACAGCTAATGAGCAAATTAAAATTCCCACAATGTGTTGAGGGTGATTTTCAGTAACCAGTGGCCGAAATAGATACCCACAACACATTGTGTTTATATAACCATACACACAATGCGTTGTGGCTAAAAAATTCCGGCCAACGGGCGAATGAAAATTACATACATACAAACACACACACAAAAAGAGAATTACTACAAGAGAGTTCAAGATATAGTGACCATGTTTGAAAGTGAATCATTTTTGGAACTTTTGATTTTCTTGCTTTACCAACACTTAGAATTGATATAATTTCAACACTTTAAACCAATGCTTGGTACACATTTAGTCCTCCTTTAAGACAACATTATTTTCCTATGAAGTACATAATAATCAGGACAGGCATGTTCAGTTAAAATAAACAAATGATATAGCATATTTGGAGCTTAAAACATTAAAAAAATGCATTGAGCAATGATATATATAAACTGATATGCACATGTATGTACAAACTTTAGGAATATTTTGACTTGTTAATTTTGTTTTAGGCCTAATGATGTTCAAATTGATACAAAGACCACAAATGGAAATGTATTTTGAAATTTATACCTGTACATATCTTATTCTAAACAGTTGAATGTTTAAAGTTGCCCATACTTGGCGGTCATACAATCTGTTAGGCTTGCAATAGACTAGAATGACAGTGATGTGAATATTGAGGTTTGGATCTTAGCCAAGTGCAATAGGGGTGAATTTCCTCTAACTTCATCATACCTACCTCATTAATTAATCCATTAAATAATCTTTGTGTTAAAATATATTAAATAAAAAAGGTATATTTCTAAAAGCTTCAATTTTTGTTATTTAGATTAAGTTCCAAGTTAGTGAAAGCCAATCAATATGGTGAAGAAAATTTACTATTACTGAAAGCAGAAAACATTTTATCGTATACTTGTGAATAAATAAATTAAAATTATGATAAATTTTTAAACTAAATTGGTAACTTAAGACAGTTTGGCTAAAATATAAATTAAACACATGGCAATCACCTGTGCATGCCAATCAAACCTAAGCTTTCCAGTTTCAAGCAACCACATTAGTAGGTACATTTGAGGTTTGGGAGTATCATCATTTATTAATCCAATGATTTGAAGAGCATGATGAAGGTCTTTGTATTCTTGTTCCCTCTGCTGCATAACAAATGTGTGACTGGTAACATGAATAGGAACAATTCCTGAAACCAATACCAGAAAATAAGCAAAAGTTTCATAGTAAATTTAAAAAAAAATTACAATATGTTTCTGTAATGACTTTTCGATTAAGTATTTGGAAAATTCCCTAGCCTGTTTATTTATATTGAGTTTTATTTTATTTTTTAAATTTTTTAAATTTTCAAAATTAAAATGGAGAAGTGTGAACACCTGGTGCTGTAATTAAGAGGCCGGTCAACACTTGTTTACCCATCAAAACATGGTAATACTAAATAAAAGATTGTGACAAAACCGTTCTATGGATTTGAAATTGGTTTTCACCAACAAAAAGGTATTTATATTATCTAGAAAGAAGGCTCTGTTAAACATTTACTAATCATACTAATTAAATTATACAATGAAAACTATCACCTTTTCAGCCTCACACTATTTTGCTTATAATGACTTCATTAAGTGATATATTCAAAATTGAATTTCAATATATAGAGCAGAACTATTTTTACTTCAATTTTCTTAGATTAGAATTTTATTTATTGTTCTGTTAGTTTTTTATATTTTTTTAAAACGAATACTTCCTTTAATTAGATTAATATGGATGTAAGTATTATTGTTGGAAAAAGAAGAAATCACAAGGCTGGATAATATTTTTCTCCTGATTTTAGTTATTTTTTTATAATTTATTAGTTTAATACTGAGCTTTAAAACATTATTTTAAGAATTAAAATTTTAAACAGTTTGGTAGCCGTAGTGTAACGCTGTTTGTTGTCAAACAAGGAACTATGTGTACCTGCTGGCAACTGTACACTGTCTTTCATCTACAGCATTGCCACGATCGTTTCCAAAGAGAAGAAGAGAGAAATCATTTCTTCCAACATTTTGAATTTTTTTCAAATGTTTTAAATCAAACATAGGAATCAATGTATCTGCCTGAGTGTGGTTAGCGTTCAATCTGAACTACTGGTACATTTTAAATTAAAAATGTTATCATTACTGTAAAGTGTTTTTTTGAAGTATTTATTTAAATTATTAACTTTCTTCTATGCACCATCTCTTAGCACACGTTCGGGCTATCCACAAGAACATCACAAATATGAAATTAAATTACTTTGTATTGAAAGAATAGGAAACAAAAGCCAACTTCTTTTAAGTGCACCGCGAAAGAAGCGGCGTAAAATTATTTTAGAACATTTAAAGAGAAGTTAAGTTAAAATACTACTTTAGAATATTTAAAAAATAAGCTAAGTTAAAATATTATTTCTGGACACAATATATTGTCATTACTTTGTTTTGGCAGTGAGATTTATTATAGCCAATTGATAAAAATTATTAGACCTAATTGTAGAATTCCCACACCGGACGTCACGTGGCCTAGAATCTTAGGCTTACTTTGACTATATTTTTGGTTACGAAGAGATCAAGGTTCAAATCCCAGTGCACTATGGATAGTTTTATTTGTAAATATTTATCACCCTCTCTCCAAGCAGATACTAGTACATTTCCTTTGGAACTTTGCCTCCACTACATTGTGTTATTAAAACAAGTATTTAGTTAAAAGGGCAGTCTATATGGATGGTCGAGTAGTTTAAGGCATTTGACTCGCAACACATTAGGCTGTTCTTACCTGAGCTTGAACTTCTAATCTCAACTGGGTGAATAAGATACATCTTACTGATAAAAAATTAAACAACCGCTGTATTCAATGCACTTATTTGAAAAAAAATTCATAATTAGCGCGGCCCGGATTTTGATGACCCAAAAAGTCTAAAAAATAATCTATAGAATCACATTAAAAATGCCCAAAAATTAATTTAAAATATACAAAAATAGGCCAAAAAGACAATGAAAAATTAATTATCACGAGACTAAATCAAACACCCACTTGACAAGCGGAAACTAAAATGTTTGCAGCGCAAAACCACAATAATTACACTTGCATTTTGCTAAACAATTAATCTTGATTTACAAACTCTAGCTACCACTTCCTTTGATGGCCCCATTCCAGTTTAGTAGCAGCGGCTCACTAGGAAGATGGCTTTTCCAACCATGTAAGTAGAGAAGGTATAGATTCATTTGAAATTTATATTTATTATCTTCTCATTCCAACAGTTGTATGAGGAATAATAAAATGTTTGATTAGTCCGTTTACAAAACTTATTAATATTCAACATAATCGTTTAAAAATTACCAAAAGATTAATTAAAGCATGTAAAAATGACCTATAAATTAGACATCTCTACAATCAGGGAATGACAATAGTTTTTTTAGCACCGCGTCTTACTACTCATCCAGGTTATACGCTTATTTTTTCCAGGTTTTATAAAGGGAATTCTCATTTTATCGGACACTTAATGAGAGTATATAGAAATGAAACCTTATTCTTTATAAAATTGATTAGTGAGGTAGTGAAATTGGTGTTTAGAACAGAGTGATTTGATTTTGATGTAGAAATATATGCAGTCACTCACAATCACTATTTTTCAGAAAGAAAAGCAGTATGGAAGGGAAAGGGTGTGGAAGGAGAAAAATACAAATTATTCGGTTAGCTTTTTTTACTATATAAAAGCTCACTATATAAATATTTCAATTAAATGTTACTAACAATCCAGTATTTTTAAGTTCCCAAATTTCTCTCTTTTCCTGGCTCTCCAGGAGTGTGTAAGTAATAACTTCCTTCGTACTATTATAAATTTCTTGTATACTTTAGTTTATCCATTATTTACTCTTATTTTAGCACGACGTCTTACTACTGCCTTTTCAGGTTATATGCTTATTTCCTGTTGAAACAGTTGATAGCTTTCATATTCGTGTAATCCAAGATTTTATAATGACATATTCGCTGGCCTAAACTTCAAATTTAGAATCCCGATATAGTATTTGTAATCTATTTTGAATTAAGCCAATATATGTTTTAAGATTACATTCTGATGGAGCAATTGTGTAAAGATAGAAAAATGACACACGAACGGGGATTTGAGTCCTGGTCATTCAGTTCTACTCGCCAACTGTTGTACCTATTGGATTATCAGGGATCTCTTTGTCACTTACATCACCTACATAAACCTCCAAGCTTACTAGTATAGATAAATACCAACAATAATTATTGTTACAAGGTAACTCTTATTCAATGAATAAACATATATTTCCTTTGTGTAATTTATTTTGATTGCTTTAGCATTTAAATAATATTTATTATTATTATTATTATTATTTAGCACTGTGTCTTACTGCCCGTGCGGGTTATACACTTTAAGTACTAATTACGCTAATGGAATTGGAATGGTTGAAATGAATTAGAGGAAGTGAACCCGCATTTGCGTGGAGAGAGAGAGAGTGGAAAACCATTTAGGAAAAATCACTCCCAGTTCACCTGACTGAGATTCGAACCTCGATCTCCCCGTCCTCGGCGGTCAAGCTCAACACGACTAGTGCGTTAGCCAACTACGCCACCAAGGCGGCTCTAAATAATATTACCAATGTATAGTAATTGTTGCTTTCAATCGTGTGTCGGGAGTAATATTCAAGCAATGACAATTTTTTTTAATATTTGTGTTATTATTATTTATCCAATTAAATGTTGTTTTAAAATAAATCACCATTTAACTATTATTTCATGTTATTAATGTAATAATGTATAGATACAAATACAATTGTATTTATTATTCAATTAATTTTGTAATTTAATGTGTATTCTCAGTTCTGGCATGGTACAGTTTCTACTTTCCAGGATACTTTTGTTTATCACTTTAATATTATTATTGATCCTATTGTATTGTGCACAGCTACTTGTCTGATATATTCCCATTTAAATGCATTAATAGGGTAGGGAATAGTAAACTAAATTTTAGAAAAATGTAACCACATTTATGTGAAGATAAGAGTGGAAAACCTTATAAAAACACTCTTTGTGGGCATACGCCCAGCCGGTATTTGAAGCCCAACCTCCCCATCACCGGCAAACCAGACTATACCCCAATTTTATTACGAATTGACATATTATGGAGGAGCCTGAAAACTTCAAATTTGTTTATGTTATGGCCAGGATGAATTTCAATGAAAGCCCAAGCCAGTTGACAAATGCAATGCCTTCTATTTGGGACAATCTTAGGTTATTGCCCCTAACAGCCCTAGTCAATGCTTTGTACAAGTTTTGGACTCGGACTCCTTTCAATACGAAGGTGATTGCTACCTGAGATAAAGGTTGCAGAGGATTAGAGCTTTGTTTGCCAACTCGGCCCACTCTTTGGAAGGGTGAGGGGTAGAGGTGGGCTCTAAAGTGCTGATAGCTCTGGCAACACTGTAGATTTGACTGAGCCACCGAGACATAGTAAAACTCAATTGCTTTCTTCTGCTACCGTTAATTGGGGGCTGGCGCTGACACAACTCTTAACTTCCAACGACCATTGACTGGGCCCTTAAGCTATTAAGCTATTGGTAGATTAAATCACCAGATTTGATTGAAATCAGATTAAGTGTAAATAGGCCTACATCTTTTTTTAAATATTATGATCAATTTGGACATTTTTTATCTCCAAAAATTGTTTATTTTTATTCAAAAGCTATTTTTAATAGTACAAGTATGTTGACAATAGTTGAGCTATATAACTGGTTGTCTTATCCTATGTTTCCATAGCAAAATTCAACAACTTTTAACTTTATTTGACAGTATAATAGCACAGTAAAATTATCTCATGAAAAGACAGTGGCCAGTGAAAAATATATATTTACCAGATGAACAATTTATCCACTGTATAGAGAAATACATACAATAGCTTAAATCACCAGGGCCCGGATTTTGATGAAATGTCATTTTTTTTTTTTGGTCCATCAGAGACAATGCTCATTTGTACATAAACTCTGTTCATGAGTCCCTGGTTGTAGAGTTGTATATTTTATAAGTCATTTTTAAGTTATTTTTTTGCCATTTTAGATTTTTAGGTCATTTTTCTTGCTTTTTTTGTTTAACAAGTCATTTTGAAGCAGTTTTTTGGAAATAAAATTTAAAATTGTTTGAAAATTACTTTAAAAAATGTTATGTATATATATATATATATATATATATATATATATATATATATATATATATATATATAAATTATCGGTGCATTGATAAAACATGAATATTCAAACATCAGATATTTTACCACACTCTTGTTGACTGAAGAAGATAATGTATGAGTCTAAATGAACTTTGTGCCCCTTTACCTGTGTGCTTATAAAATCCACATTCCTGGTGAGACCTTCACTACACCTTGGAAAGGGTTGCAGGGGGAAGGGAGAGCGATTTTTAGGATTGAAATGAACTTTGTACAGTCTTTACATTCCTGGTGAGTCACTCAATATACCATGTCTGGAAAGGGCTACAGGGGGATGGAGAGCTATCACTTTTAAAGCAGGTATTCCAATGTTAAGTAGAACACATAATTTTAGCTGTCAAAAGATTTTAAATGCATAGTTTCCATTTATAAAGTGCACCTAATATTTATTTGTTTGCAATTATTTTATGTGTATTTAGAATGCCTTAAACCAAACAATCTATAGAGTCATTTGAGACAAATTATTACTGAATTCGGAGAGGATATTTTTTCTAAAAAGAGTGAAATACTTTTCTGTAAAATATGTGAAGTGAAAGTGGCTGGCATCAGATACAAGATTTAACCAGTCAACAGCATATCAGTTGCAACAAACATGTCTGTGGTATCCAGAATATCGATAAAAAGAAAACCTCTAAAGTATCACTTGCACAAAATGCATTCACAAATCAAGAAAAATCCTCAACATTTTTTATTTATTTTTTTATTATTTAGCACCGCGTCTTACTACCCGTTCGGGTTATACGCTTAAGTACTAATTACGCTAATTGATTAGGAATTGGGAAGGCTGAATTAGAGGAAGTGAACCCGCATTTGTGTGGTGGGAGAGTAAAAAACCATTTAGGAAAAACCACCCCCAATTCACCCGACCAAGATTCGAACCTCGATCTCCCCGTCCTCAGCACTCGAGCTCAACACGACAAGCGCGTTAGCTAACTACGCCACCGAGTCGGGTTATAAACATTTGTGTGACGTTCTTATATCTGCGAACATACCTCTGTGAAAACTGAGCAATGTTAAACTAAAGGATTTCCTAGGAATGTATACGGGTCATTTTATTCCAGACGAGTCAACACCGAGAAAAAACTGGAAATGGACAGATCAGGAGAGATATTTTTGCTTACGTGTATAATGTAAATCCTAACTCTTGTAATAAATACATCATATTATGGAATTTCAATCAAATTTTTAGGTCATTTTTTGAAAATTTAAAGTCATTATTTAGAGTTTTTAGTCTAATTTTACAGTTCTTTTTTTTGGAAATTTTAAGGTCATTAAAATCTGGGCCCTGGTAATCACTTTTATACTTATCCCAGTAATCCTGATAAACCAGTAGTATTTTATGTTCAACAACACCATTTTAATTTCAACTTATGCTCTATCACCATAGTAATACAGGCTCATCTTAAGGTGGGGATGTAGGGAACATGAAAAAAGGACAGTGTTTTTACAGTTTTTATAGCAAAACTTTTTTTGTTCAAAATAGATAAAATATTGATTCAGTACAAATATAGAGTTTAATTTCCCTTCACGTGGTGATGTCAACAGTTCTTGAATATCTGTGATGAGCAGGGCCCAGAAATTGATGGCAACACATCTTTTTTATGTGAAGTCGATTGCAATGGTAGCTTGTATATAAAAACATTTTATGACACCCTGATATTGAAAACATGACTTTTACTGTGCATATTTTTGCATATTTGAAAGATTTAACCATTTATGCTATTTGGTGACATATTTTTTTTATCATTTTGGGGGCATTTTTCTTGTTTTTACTCTTATTATGCATTTTTATACATTTAAAAAAACAAAATAAAAATCATAGCACACAACGGATAATTTTTTAATCCACAAATTCATTTACTTGGAGCATTTGTTTTCTCGCATAATTATTAGTATGGCCAGACATGAAACCATGAATAATGAGCACAGCCTAATGTTTTCTTAGTGAACAATACCAAGTAAGAAAGAAATTAAGAATAAAATGAGCATGTATTTTTAGATTCTTATCTTTATTGTGTTTTAAGGGAGAACCCCAGTGCCAGAGAAGTGGGTGCAGTAGAAGTGGTTGGCTAGCTTGTAATTTCCTAAGAACGAGACATGTGAGGCTTTATTTACATCAGCAGTAAGGCTATGATTGTTTTGAATATGATTGTTAGTTAAGTAGAGTATTGTAGGTTTAAATGGTATATCTCAAGTTAGTTGACTTACTGCCATCTAATCGCTTTATCTTTAATAGGTGAGCAGAATGCCATAAATCAAACCATTTCAATCCTACCATTTACAGCAGTTGGTTAACAAGTTCAGTGAAAGTGTTTATTCCGGGGATGGGAAAGTATTATTTTGTAAATTGTGCAAGTCGAAAGTTTCAGCAGAAAAAAAAACTGTTACTCAGCATATCGGTCGTGAGAAATACAAGAGTGCTTTAGAATGGGCAGCATCAAACAAAATAACTCAACAATTGCTGTTCCAAGGTTCATCAACCTCTAAAACCAAATCATCATCTTTTGTTCAAGAGATGTGTGAAGTGTTGTTGTCAGCCAATATTCTGCTTGGAAAAGTAAATCATCCTAAATTTCATGCGTTTTTTATAAAGACACACAAATCTTGTATACCAGACGAATCTACTTTGTGTAGACTCTATGTTACCCTGTGCTATGATAGAACTATGTATAAAATAGAGACCAGTGTATGTGTGGAAAATAAATATGAGTATTAATTGATGAGACAATCGATTTAGAAAGCCATGTAGTTTTGTAACTCTTGAACTGCATATTGTTGGTCAAACATTTTTCTTCACTACAGAATTCTTGGATAAAGCCAAACACTCCACAATCAGCGAGTTGTTAAATCCATGATTCTGCTGTGACCGGAAAGTATTAAGCACAATTATTTTCTTTTTATGAGTGATGCTGCATCGTTTATGGTCAAAGCAGCAATTGCCATCAAAGCATTATATTCTAAAATGACCCACATAACATGTGTTGCTAATACAAATCCCCAATTTGCTGGAGAGGTACGAAATAACTTTGAAAATGTTGACCAACTATTATCAAATGTTAAAAAAGTATTCTTGAAAGTGCCATCTAGAGTACTTGATTTCAAGATGGTGGCCCCTGACCACTAAAACAAATAATTACATGGTGATGTACATGGCTCCACGCTTGTTTCTATTATTGTGACCACATTCATATTTTGAAAATAGTCGTTAGCATATTTGACAATTAAAGATGCCATATCTATCAAGATAAGCTCTCATATCAAAAAATAAAGGGAAAATTGGCATGTGTGAAGGCTAATTTCTGTATTTTGCCTGTAACTATAACAAACTTATAAAAGAAAGGCATGTCATTGTTTGAACCTATTCATTTTGTCTCAACACTGCAGGATAGCCTCAAGAAAGATTCAGGCAAAATTGGGAGAAGCAGTGTTTGGAAAGCTTCAGAATGTATTGATAAAAAAAAATTGGGATTCAAAACAGCGTGTAAAGTTGCTGACATAATAATCGCCAGGTGACATTCCATACTTCAAGTATGCTCCAATAACATCCATGGATGTAGAGTGCAGCTTCTCCAGGCACAAAAACCTATTGGCTGATAATCGCCAATCATTCACACCTAAGAATCTGAAGATGACCCTAATTCTGCATTGCAATGCAGAATGAGGTAAATCTAATATGTAGTATTCTTGCTCTCTCATCCACACAAATGTTCTGCATATTTTATAATTTTTAATATATATATATTAGTCATATAATTTATTATTTATTTATTCCTTTGCAAGATTCCCCAGCCATTATCATAAACAAACAAAAAGTGCATTGGATTTTAAATGTTTTAAATGTATTATTTGAGTTTTTTAAAGAACATCTTTTATATTTTGAGGATATGAAAGAGGAGTTTTTAAGTGCATCATTTATTGTTTTAAGGGTTTTTTGAGAGCATTAACACACTATTTTTAGGTGCATTTTTTTAGTTTTAAGGCCATCAACTTCCAGGCCCTGGTCATAAGCATAGCGGCATTATATGACAAACTTTTTAAATTAAGGAAAAAAGTCATTACATTCTAGGACACCCTTGACAGATATTAAATAACTTTTGAGATCACCATGTGAACAAAATTAATCTCTATAGGTGTAATGAAGAAAATTGATTTATTTTGACAAAAAAAAAAGTTTTAATAAAAAACTGCAAAAACACCATTTGCCGAGTCCCCTACATTCCCGGACCTTGATATTCACAACTTTTTTTTATGATTGTCACTGGAGCTTGCACATTAATAAATAACAAATCCAAATATCCTCTAGCTTTAAGCCTACCAGACATACAGAATTGACCCGGACAGTCCTGGATTTGTAATTATGTCCAGGTTTGTGCCCAGGATTGAAAAGAGTCTGGGATTTTTAAATGAGTGGTTATAAAAGTTGAAGAAGAATAAATTATTAATTTATAGGAAAAAAAAAATAACATGAAACTTTAGTAATATTTTACTGGTTGGAAGGTATTTTCAGGTAATATGTGTGATCTTAATGGGTAATTTCATTAACAAGCCTTGGCAACCCTGGTCAAAGGTGCCTTTCGTGTAAGTTGTCTGTGCTGATTTTAATGTGTGTAGGCCTACTTATATTGCTTACATGTTTAAAGATCAGTAACTACCTTGTGTGTTTGATGTTTGTATTTGTAAAGTCTGCCACCTTTTTTTAGTTTTTGCATCCCTTAATTTACTTATTATGGGAAAGAGAAAATGCAGTTTCAATAAAAACCTGCATGCGGATTATAAGTTTTTAAAATCTTCTTATGACTGATTGTTTAAGTTGCACATTATGTAATGGATGATTCTCAGTCATACAATAAGGCAAGCTGTGATAAAGAATATCATATAAAAAGTTATAAACACAAGAAGCAATAGTGTTTTATCTTCTAATATTGCTGCACATTTTAAAGTGTGGGTTTGTCATTATAAAACACAAGAGCATGGTGAATGCGGTTTGAATGAGATATCTATAAAAAGTAATGAATGTGAAATGAAGGAGTGCAGTTTGAAAAGAAATCCAATAGGTCAATGTGAAATAAGCGTAAAACATTGATTTGATTATGTTGAGAGGATGAGTGTGGATCAATGATAAAGCAAATATATGAAGGTAGTATGTGTGGATCAAAAGTAAGGAGTATACCATGTAAGATGTAGTTAAATGTTCTAGATGAATGTGTGAAAAAGATAAAGAGTTTTAAGAATAAAAGAGCATGTATGACTTAGGCCCGTATGCAAGGACGATGCTGAGCATGGCCAGAGTACAGGCTGAGCATTAGCAGAGCATGAGTTTGAGCACAGGCTCAGTCTGGCGGATGCCTTGCTAGAACGTCTGGTGAGCGGTCACCTGATAAAATTATCCACATAGGTACACAGAAGTACCACACCCCAGCGGGAAATAAAATTCACTACATCCACTGCCTTCTATAGTGAAGATTTTGCTCGTTAAGTTAACAAACCTGATCGTAAACGCGCAGATATTTGTGAAAATGGCGGACAAGGGGAAACTTTCACCTGTCAACGATGACGAACGCTTATATTTATTAGAGCAATTCAAGAATTACAAAATTATAGAAAGTAAAAAAAAAAACGGATGTAGGAAGTTTAGCGGCGAAGAAAAGAGCGTGGGAACAAATTGCCAGGAATTTTAACTCTACTGGTAACAATATTAAAAAAGTAGAATTCAATATAAAATTACAATGATGATAGTTGAAATTAAAGTTGAAATAATGATTATAATAACAATATTAATGTATTACAATGTAACCTAAAAAGAACAATGTGGATTAAGTAGATATAAATTGATTAGATAAAAGAATATATTGACAATGGATATGATTTTACAAGAATAGGACCATCTTACATAAAACATGAATATATAACATATTAAATAAATAAATAAATTAAAAATTAAAAAACATAATATTTTAGGTTAAGATGGATAAGTAAATATGGCAAGAATCAAAAAATATAATATTTATTAAATTATTGATTGTTGAGGATTGATAATGATGATTTAAAATTTATATTTTAATACTGAATTCTGGCTTATCTGCTTTAATGTCCTTGTTCCTTTTTTTTCCTTTTTTTCTCCTTTATGGCTGGTGTAGTTTCAGCCCAAGTTGCTTTTTTTGAAAATTTGGATTTATTCCTATTGTGTTTGAAATCACTTATATGCTCGGAATACCTAGTCGAAATTTGATGTCCAGACTGACCTATGTAAACGCTATTGCACTCACAAGTGAGTTGGTATATACCGCTGTGTTGATATTGGTTAACTTTATTGAGATTGGAGTTGTTGATATGTTTTTTGACATTGTTATTGGTGCTGAAAGCGATTTTGAGTTTATGTTTTTTGAAAATGTTGGTGATGTTGTTAATTTCTTGGCCAGTGTAATTAAATTTGATCCATTTGTTTTGGCTGTCAGGATTGGTATGAAGGTTTTTTAGAGTAGTTGTGTTGTTTAGTTGATATTTTTGTTTCTGAAGGATCCGATATACGAAGGAATGGGAGTAACCATTGGATGTAGCTAATTGCTTGATAACGCTGAGTTCCATTTTGAAGTTTTACTTGTTTAGAGGTATATGGAGTAGTCGATAGATTAAACTGTTGAAAGCTGCTTTTTTGTGGATAGGTGGATGGTTAGAATCATTTGGAATGATGATATCTGTATGCGTGGGTTTTCGATAGATTTTATATTCAAAAAGGTTGAGTTTATTCTTTGTTATTGAAAGATCTAGGTAGTTGATGCTGTTGTTGACTTCATGTTCTACTGTGAATTTGAGGTTGGGATGAATGTTATTCATACTATAAGTTAGATCATGTTGAGAAGAGTTAGGAAGAGGTTCATAGATTACCAGAATGTCGTCGACGTATCGGCAATAAAATATTACGTTGATTAAGGATTTGAGTTCATTTAAGATTTTGTGATCATATTGTTGTAGAAAGATTTCAGACATAAGACTTGAAATAGGTGAACCCATAACTAATCCATCATTTTGAGAGAAAAATTTATTGTTGAATTGAAAATAGTTTTGATTGGAGATGGTAATTAAAACGGAAATGATTTGTTTGATATATTCAGAAGAAGCATTATTAGTTTCAAGAATGTTTTTTGTGATGTTTATGGTCTCATTTATGGGAACATTTGTATATAAATTGGATATGTCAAGAGATAAGAATTTTGATTGGTTACTTATGCTTATATTTTTTAATTTGTTAATTAGGTCATAAGAGCTTTTGACGTTATGAATATATGGAAGTTGTAAATTCTGTTGGAGTGTTTTGGCAAGAAATTTGGTTGTTTTATAGGCAGGGGCATTTTGATAGTTGACTAAGGGCCGGATAGGAATTTTAGGTTTGTGAATTTTAGGAAGAGAAGTGAAGTTAGGGGCTTTGGGGTTCATGTTGATGAACTTGAAGCTGTCCTTTGGGGAAAAAATTAGAGAAGCGATTTTTAGTGTGGTTTTGATGTCTTTTTGGTATTTAGTATTTTCAAAAAGCCAGAATCAAAAATGAAATAGCGTATTTACACAAAAAACAAAATTTCCTAAATTTGCAAGCCTATCAATTACATCTAGAACTCAGCAATTCTATCCACCATACCATTTGGAATGACATACTAGGTCACATTCAGGACAAAGAAAAGACGATTTTAGCTAGAAAACACATCAACCTCCAAAACAAGATTAATAATCTGATCAAACAACAGAAACCTACACAAAAGCTAACCCCCCCAAGCACTCACACATTTTATCCCAGAATTCTGAATTTAACTAATTTCAAACTTTCTCAGGAGGAAGAATCAATTCTCATTAAGGGCTACAAATTCAACTGTTCTAATTATTCCATCACAAACAAAATTCACTCATATATAATTGACTGTGAGGAAGCCATTAAACACATCGATCACGAAACCAGAAACCAAACTAGATACTTAATTGCCAACAAAATCCAGAAAATCATTAATAACAACAATAACCAAAACAAAACCTACCCAAAAGAACTTCTTATCCTCAAACATCTTAATAACAAATTCAAAACTAATAGCATCATAAACGTCAAAGCGGATAAAGGAAATACCATAGTGCTTATACATCACAACGACTATGTCTCAAAAACCATGGATTTCATAAATAGCAGCAACATCACCGTACTGAAAAGTGATCCCACCACTAAATACCAAAAAGACATCAAAACCACACTAAAAATCGCTTCTCTAATTTTTTCTCCAAAGGACAGCTTCAAGTTCATCAACATGAACCCCAAAGCCCCTAACTTCACTTCTCTTCCTAAAATTCACAAACCTAAAATTCCTATCCGGCCCTTAGTCAACTATCAAAATGCCCCTGCCTATAAAACAACCAAATTTCTTGCCAAAACACTCCAACAGAATTTACAACTTCCATATATTCATAACGTCAAAAGCTCTTATGACCTAATTAACAAATTAAAAAATATAAGCATAAGTAACCAATCAAAATTCTTATCTCTTGACATATCCAATTTATATACAAATGTTCCCATAAATGAGACCATAAACATCACAAAAAACATTCTTGAAACTAATAATGCTTCTTCTGAATATATCAAACAAATCATTTCCGTTTTAATTACCATCTCCAATCAAAACTATTTTCAATTCAACAATAAATTTTTCTCTCAAAATGATGGATTAGTTATGGGTTCACCTATTTCAAGTCTTATGTCTGAAATCTTTCTACAACAATATGATCACAAAATCTTAAATGAACTCAAATCCTTAATCAACGTAATATTTTATTGCCGATACGTCGACGACATTCTGGTAATCTATGAACCTCTTCCTAACTCTTCTCAACATGATCTAACTTATAGTATGAATAACATTCATCCCAACCTCAAATTCACAGTAGAACATGAAGTCAACAACAGCATCAACTACCTAGATCTTTCAATAACAAAGAATAAACTCAACCTTTTTGAATATAAAATCTATCGAAAACCCACGCATACAGATATCATCATTCCAAATGATTCTAACCATCCACCTATCCACAAAAAAGCAGCTTTCAACAGTTTAATCTATCGACTACTCCATATACCTCTAAACAAGTAAAACTTCAAAATGGAACTCAGCGTTATCAAGCAATTAGCTACATCCAATGGTTACTCCCATTCCTTCGTATATCGGATCCTTCAGAAACAAAAATATCAACTAAACAACACAACTACTCTAAAAAACCTTCATACCAATCCTGACAGCCAAAACAAATGGATCAAATTTAATTACACTGGCCAAGAAATTAACAACATCACCAACATTTTCAAAAAACATAAACTCAAAATCGCTTTCAGCACCAATAACAATGTCAAAAAACATATCAACAACTCCAATCTCAATAAAGTTAACCAATATCAACACAGCGGTATATACCAACTCACTTGTGAGTGCAATAGCGTTTACATAGGTCAGTCTGGACATCAAATTTCGACTAGGTATTCCGAGCATATAAGTGATTTCAAACACAATAGGAATAAATCCAAATTTTCAAAAAAAGCAACTTGGGCTGAAACTACACCAGCCATAAAGGAGAAAAAAAGGAAAAAAAAGGAACAAGGACATTAAAGCAGATAAGCCAGAATTCAGTATTAAAATATAAATTTTAAATCATCATTATCAATCCTCAACAATCAATAATTTAATAAATATTATATTTTTTGATTCTTGCCATATTTACTTATCCATCTTAACCTAAAATATTATGTTTTTTAATTTTTAATTTATTTATTTATTTAATATGTTATATATTCATGTTTTATGTAAGATGGTCCTATTCTTGTAAAATCATATCCATTGTCAATATATTCTTTTATCTAATCAATTTATATCTACTTAATCCACATTGTTCTTTTTAGGTTACATTGTAATACATTAATATTGTTATTATAATCATTATTTCAACTTTAATTTCAACTACCATCATTGTAATTTTATATTGAATTCTACTTTTATAATATAAATACGTTTCCTTACTACAATACATCATGTTCTTCATGAATCTACTGGTAATTTCCAAAAGGTGAGTGGTTTTCGTAGGGCTTTCATTTGAATCTGTTATAGTAAACCGATGAATATAAATATAGGAGTTGCTTTGTTAATAAAATTAAATGCTTGTAAAATAAAATCTTTCAAGCTCTTCACATTTGTGGTACACTCTAAACTTAACCTCGAAACAACTTGCTTTCATTTATGGTCAAAGATCAAGCAAGGCTTTAATATGATTTTGGTTGGAAGAAAAGTAAAAGTTAGTTAATAAAGTTATTAAAACAATTTTAATATATTCTTGTATAAAGTCATAAAAACTGCGAGCATTCAATAAAAATATATCTTTTTCATTACAAGCTACATTAAAAAAGTTTTTTTTACTACTAATACAAAAACTATATTGTTTAAACCTACATTATGATGGTTTAAATGGAACTGTGGGCCTAAATATCAAAATCTCAGAAACGACGCAGAAACAAATATTGTTTAAAAATCTGTAAAAGTGTACTCATAGTTTTAAATTTTTTAGGTTGTGTCTTAAGTTAAATATATTTTAGGCCTATTATAGGTATGGTGCTTAGGCATCATTCCCGAAATCTCTCAATCAAACAAAAGTATCTAATTATTTAACCAGCTATTATTTTTATGAGACTGATTCACTTGTAATTTATTTTGTAGAAAGGATCACATTACATTACCCTGCAGCCAGGCCTTGAAATACAGGTTTAACATTTGAAAGCCTACAAAGTTACTCCCTACTTTTAACTGTCATGTATGGCTGTTTAGTACAGATAGGTCTTCTAAGGCCTAGCCCAGTATTATTCTGCACTATCAAATAAGTTTTGTTATATTATGTAAGCTCATATTGACATAAGTAATCTATATCAGCAATGGTACACAAAATTAGTCACGCATAACCTGCATTTTCGTTTATAAATATTAATAATAATATGCCTATTAGTATTGAGTATAAGGTGACCTGGTGGTCTAGAGTTATGTCAAACTTCTGTGCTGGGGGTCTGGGTTTCAATCCTCAGTCTAGAGACATATTTATCTGATTACCAAACCCTTCCTTCACCTCTTACAAGACGTGTATTAATCACAACTTGTAAATGTGAGGAATGCCAGGCCTCCACCGTGGTTCGGATCCCACGTTAAATTGTAGGTCCTCCATTTCATCTCACAATCACCCTACCATTACACATTAGCGTGAGTATAGCCTGAATTGGTAGTAAGGCGCGGTGCTAATAATAATAAAATTGAGTATAATATTGGTGACATTCATGATTATGCCTAAAACCTTATTTTTTTAACTTTTCAATAAATCATTATTAAAGTATCATCCGATTTAGCATATTTTTAGAGAGTAATGATAGCAATACAATAGTGGATGGATGGGATGGGATGGGATGGGATAGGGAGGGAGGGAGGGAGGGGGGGAGGGATGGATGGATGGATGGATGGTGCGATGGATGGATGGATGGATGGATGGGGGAAGGTACCTAAGGGGATGGGAGAACCGCCCCCCCCCCCGACCACCCCACACCCCCTCTAATATTAAATTATTCCCCTTTTTATTTTTCTACTATTTTTAAATTTTATTTTTATTAGTTTGGTTAGTAATTTCTAATTTGATTAATTTCTTTACATTTAATTTTGTTTTTTACCTCTATCTCAACAATAAACAACTCCACATCTTAACTCTTAAAGGATTGTTGGCATGACATATAATAATAATAACTCTTTAAGGCCATATGTACAGAATTATTTTTTTTCGCCATTCAAAAGAGTTTTCTTCTATGAAATATTACACACCATAAATGTATTTCTATCTATTTTTATTCAAGAGCTATGAGGGTAAGAAACATTAATTTTTACGTTTTCCGAATCTAGTTTTAGGCCACACGTTTTGAAATAAAATTTTGAAAATTGAAATTTAGTATCTTTAATACTATACCTATTTGATAAAGCTGGGATTTTAGCATAGGTATAAGCATACTCTATATAAATATACTTAAAGTTCCCTTAAAATCAACACAATTCAACAATTGTTTATTAATACTAATTCATCTATAAATATTAAATATTAGTATTCATGTGATTTATAGAGGTGTATACTTAAGATTTTAAAAAATATTCAGATTTAAATATGCAACATTTTACTGAATAACTTGATTTATGTATGCCATAAAAAATGCACTGGAATTCCAATTTGGCTCATGAGATCAAAACTTTGTAGGGAAGTGTAGCTTGGTTGACAAGAACGGGTGATAGATAGCCCGCCTCAACGGTTCGTGCAACACACAGCAGTTACTCCAGCTGGATTATCACAGAAACCCATGTAATCTTCAGTCATTGCAAGATTTCTGTTTGAACGATCATTCATAAGCTGTCTCTTAAAATAGTTAGCCTTATATTATAGTGATATTGATCTTTATATCACTGCCAGGGTTATTTCATTATTGAAACATGTAATAATTTATAGATTTGTGTTTTATTTGTGATCTCTGTGAACTGTAAAGAAACTATTATATATATATATATATATATATATATATAATTATTAAAATAATATATATATATGATTATTAAAATAATAAACAATGGCTCCTTCCATCACAACCTGGAAAACGTCAAGTTTTGAAACCGAGAATGAGCATAATGAATATACAATCTAATAAACAATAAATGGCTGTAAGCGATCGCCCAAGGTTTCGACCCATTGCATATCAAGAATGATGAGATAAATACTTAACACTTGAAAGCACTTATTACAGCCACTGTATAAAGAATCTTTTTCATGAAAAAAATAGTAATTTAGGCAGTTTATAGTATTTTAATTTCTTAGTTATTTGAACTAGTTTAATCATTATTAATGCAGAAAAAGGCATTATTTTATATAACTTAAATTGGCAAAATGTATTACTCTGAAAACATTAATATGCATATGGAAAAAGTGGGTGACCTGGTGGTCTAGGTGTAAGGTGTCAGACTTCTGTGCTGGCGGCCGGGGTTCAATCCTCGGTCCCGGCACAGATTTATCTGATTTCCAAACCCTTCCTTCACCTCTGACAAGACATCTTGTGAATGTGGGGAATGCCAGGCCGCCACCGTGGTTCGGATTCCACGTTAAACTGTAGGTCCTTCATTTCATCTCACAATCATCCTACCATTACACATTAGCGTAAGTGCGTATAACCCGAACGGGTAGTAAGACACGGTGATAATAATAATAATAATAATAATAATAATAATAATAATAATAATAATAATAATAATAATAATAAACATATGGAAAAAAATAGTTTCACAATCTTCAATTTAGTGAAAACTGCAATTATTACCTTCAATTAAACAATCTATGTTGTTATATGTATTTATATTTTAATAAGAGGTAAGAATATTTATAATGTCAGTCTGACTTAGATCTTGGTTCATATGGGACCTGAATGATATATTTTATTGATTAATTACATTTTAATTAACATTAAAATTTTGTGATTATCTACATTTTAAATCATCTGGATGGTTTTCCTCAAATTAGTTAGGCCTAGGCTAAAGGTAAATATAATGTGTGCATTGATGGTGATTATCAAAGCATAAATATAAATATATATATATATATATATATATATATATATATATATAACCCAAGAAGTCAAGTGGTTACAATTAAATTGATTATATTGTTCAAATATTTGATAATTTTAGGAATACGGCAAGTTTCCACGGTTAAATAGAATTAATGAATTCTAAGACATATACAACATCCAGAATAAGGCCAAGAATTGATCAAATAATAATACTACGCCCCTATCAGAAATCGAACCCAAAACCCTTTGCACTGTAGACCATCCCGCTAGCGACTGAGCTAACGTGTCGGGCTATGATACTATAATTATATCACATTTATAGCCTGTATTTTCTTACGTTCTCTCCCACAACTGTCTCACTGTTAATTGAATGGCCTCTTGAAAATATACTTGATACGAAATAGATTTTTTATCGCCTTAAAAATTGTGTAAATGCAAGAATCTATGTTTAGGCTTGCAATTTTTCCAGCATTTCATATGGCTTACATTTTGAAAACTATTCTATTGAAATATTTAGAATTTCTCTGTTAAACCCACCTATACGGGTATATAATTAGGTCAAGTTAAACGTTGTAGTTCCTACATAAGTAGTCGATAATGTGCCAATTAGTAAGATATCCTCCTGTTGGGCACCTAAACAATATAGGAAGGTATAGTGTTAATTATTTATGCATTTTTAACTCACTTAGAGAGTAATTTTAGGCTCAAGTATGATATTATAGTAGTAATTGATGTTTGCAATTGCAAGTGTGTGAGCACTTTGAATTTACTTCAAAAGAAAAACCGCTATTTACTATTGTAACGACAGTCTTTATACCAATTTTTTTATTACTTTTTTGCAAATAAATAATGTAGTAAAATAATTATTTCATTCACAAAGAAATGTCTTTTATTACATATGACCCTTAAAAAATTATCGTGTGTGTGAGAGAGAGAACAATTTTTATTTGAATTAATTTAATCAAAATAACTGAGGCATTCTTATACAAATAAGATGTAACTTATATATAATCGCTCTCCAATATTTTTAGACACTTTGAATTATTTAGTGATTAGGTTTTGAGGTTTGAGTTATTCTAGGGTGCAAGGAGAAGTAAACACAATTTTATAATAAATGCACCCTATTTACTTGGAGAGTGGATTGGAAAACTATAGAAAAAGAACATATGTGGAAAGCCACCAAAAATATGTAAAAATTATAGATATTATTTATTTGTTTAGGTAAATTATTAATAAACCTACTTTTTTTTGTAAACTCGAGTTTATTGTTGCAAGTTCCTAGTAATTTTATGAATACATATTTTTGGCATGATTCATCAACCGCTACAACTCCTTATCTAAGTTTAGATTTATATAAAATATGCGATGGTTTGTTCCGGATTGTATCGCAAAAAGGCTCGTTTGTTCCGCATTTGTTCTTACACAAATGGGACATGAATTTGTGACACTTTGTTTACTCATGAAGGGCCAATTTTACGGTAGCCCCTCCACTTTGAAAAATCCATGTATTTACGATTGCATTCGATTGTTTCGGATTGTCCCACAAAAATTTTGTTTGTTCTGTTTTGATAATCTCACAAATGGCATGTTTACAATGGTAGTGCCAACTTTACGATATCTCCCTCCCACTTTTGAAAATTGAAATTTTTATGGTTGAATCGTTTGTTTCGTATTGTTAATTTGTTTTTTTATACGTCCTCCAAAATTAACTATACTTTAACATTGATATCCATGAATTTGCCCTTTTCCCCTTTTAAAAACAATTTTTTTATGATTACAATACTTTTTTCTTTGTTAGTTCCAGATAGTTTCGCAAAAAAATCAGTTTTTTTTCCGTTTTGATATGCTCACAAATGATGTTTACTTTGGACCTCCATGAAGGTGCCTTACCGTCCTTTCCACCTAAAAACATTAAAAAAAAAAATTATCATTGCAATAATTTGTTTTTCGTTTGTTCCGGATTGATATGTTTTTATACACCCATAAATTGTATGCACGTCTATGAAATTGACCCCCCTCACCCATATTTTAAAAATCCATATTTTTATGATTGAAATCGTTTGTTCTTCATTTGTTACGAATGGTTCCTAAAAAAAATACGCACATTTGTTTTGGCAGGACAACACAAGATTTATTTACACTAA
Source organism: Timema cristinae (assembly GCA_039000515.1). Classification (NCBI taxonomy): domain Eukaryota; kingdom Metazoa; phylum Arthropoda; class Insecta; order Phasmatodea; family Timematidae; genus Timema; species Timema cristinae. The sequence goes on from JBCFYV010009882.1 coordinate 35,499,731, forward strand.
GAGCGTGAATTGACGCCTTTATGGCAACTATATTCTCCACATGCACACATACAACTCTTAAAAATAGATATTTTATCTTTGCAATCAATAATTAGTTCTTGGTTCATTTTAGATTTCTTTTTGCGAAGATTTCCATTTATTTCTTTTATAAAGCCTCGATATTTTTTTCTAATAGTAGCTCTCTCACATTCTTTAAAAACTTGAACATTTTTTGTTTAAAGTTTTTTGTTAGTTTGTTTGAGTTCCTTAACATGTTTATCTTTATTTTGTTCTGAATTTCTTTTAAAAAATGTGTTTATTTCATGTTGATAGTTTTAAAATTAATATATTCTTATCCCTATGCTAAGCTTCATTTCCTCACCTAAACTAGATAAAATATAACAAAATTTGTATTTTTAATTTCATAACTTTATTAGTTTGTTGCAGATTATTGTGCATTATATTTTAGTTTGTTAGTTCTTAGATCTCTTACAGACACTAATTAAACTAGTGTCACTAGTGATGATGGCCTTTTGTGTGTGCGACCTGTATAGTCACACAGTGCGTCCTGTATAGTCACACAGTGCGTCAAGTAAAGAATGTCCCACCCTCCGTGTCAAAGTATGAAAAATATTGTCTTTGAATCGCTCACTATGCACAAAAAAGCAATAAAAGGTGAAGCTAGTCAGAAATACAAATCTAGCGAGATCTTGGTCTACAACTTATTGTATGCCATAAAACTCATAGTAAAGAAAAGTATTTTTATAGGCCTCACATCCTCCTAAGCTCCAAAATATCGGTTTCATGTACTTGGGCAGTTGTGAAATTACCAAAATATACCCGAGCTCTTACCTCCCTCTTCCCCCACCCCCCTAAGAGAGCTCATAACTAGGTTATCCTAAAGTATTGACATCGCACCCTCCTTTTGTTTTTTACTATTACTGTTATGATGTAGTAAATAATATCTTTGACCACAAAGAGACATGATTGGAAGCAAATGTCAATTATTCCAACTCTGACTCCTATGAAAAAGACTAAGAAACTCCTTGACAATAAAGATTATTTTTTCAAATCAATTTTACTAACAGGACCAGGAATAAATTTCCAAAGAGTGATTAAAAATATCTATAGAATAGCCTGAAATTGTAAAAAATTGCTACAAATTTGCCAAAAAAACCAAACTAAGAATTAAACAAAAAAATCGAAATGAATGCACATGACTAAATCAAAAACATCCTTTACAAATGGAAACTAAAAATAGCTATGCAATAAAGTCTTTTAACAGCTAAACTCTTGCATTTTGGTAAATATAATATTGATTTACAAAATTTACTCAAAAAAAAATTCCCACCCCAACGCAACTTTTCACTGTTTAATTTCAGCGTCTAATCGGTTATGTGGATTTTACAAACATGACAAACAAATAGGATACATAGTCAATTTTCAACATTATCTTATCATTCCTACAACTTTTTGATTAAAAAGAATAGGTTTGAGTATGTATGCATTATAAAATATTGATATTATTTAAAAATATACTAATTTAACACAAGTGCCTCGATATTATTCAAACCGGAATGGGCTATCGTGATGTTGGCCCCCCTTCCCCCAATGTAAACATACAATTTGTGTGTTTATCAAAACGGGACAAACAAAAATGTTTGCAGAACAATCCAGAACAAAGATTGTAATCATAAGAATTTGAATTTTTCATAATGATGGACCAACTACGGACGTAAATGACGGATATCCAGCCAGAAATGTAATCGAAGAGAGCTCTACTGAATGTATTGCTCTTTTTGCAAGCTAATCAACACATCCCAGCCCTTACTACTCTGATGCTTCATCACTGACCAGCCAACGAAATTATCAAACCCTAAGTTCCAACAGTTGACCTACGGAGTTATCAGCTTAAGTCTGTGCCTCTGTGCCGACACAACACGGCTGCTTGATGTACACTACCATAATAAAGTTGAAGTCATGTATCCATGTGAAGATCTAGAGTTGCAAGTGGTAGTAATGCCCTTAATGGCTAGCCTAACACAACACATGGCTCTCTATTGAAAGAGTCACATGTTTTTCTGCTGCCTGTGGAAGGACAACCATTTAAAACAATGTATCTACACCGGCCATGCTGCAAGAAATAGAGTCATGTTATGAGAAGAGGTTATCGAGCACAGTTGCTTTAGCTGCACACACTCGTGGAAAAACTACCATTGAAAACAATGTATCACCAAGTAGTGCTACTAAAAACAACAATGCTAAAATCTCTCATGAAAATGGGTTTAAAGCGATAATTTACTAAATAGCCTTTAGTAAATAATTATACCTAGTTTGGATAGTCTCAAATCTGTTAAAATAAGAAATCTCCTGACTTAAATATAACCTATATGGGCTCCTTGGGGCTATTATGTATGTACATCGGCTTGTTCTCGACAACAGGTTGGAACGATAGCATGAGGTTGCCAACATATGCTACTATGTACAATCGTTGGAAGATACCAACAATGGAATGATAACAAATTTTGTTGAGAAGTTAATCCCATCTGTTAGCTTTCGGATAAGTTTGTAGTTGTTCAATTCTTTCTTCCCTTTAGATATTATGTTTTGATTTTGTTATAATAGTGTTTATATAAAAGTGTTTTAGATTTAGAGTCTAATAATTTTCATGTATTGTATTTGTTCGTGTTCCTACTATAGCCTAGTTCATCAAAAACTTTGTTTATAAGTTATATGAAGGATGTTTAGGTTAAATTTTTACAGCAAGTTGAACAGTGTGAATTGACAGCTTTTCATTAAGTCAAAACTAGTATAGTCCCTCATCAAAAACTTTATTTATTTCAGTTAACTTACCTGTATTTACAGTGTGTTATTGTTAGGTTTGGACAAGTTGAAGAGTTTCAACTAAATTGCCACTATCCAAGTGCGGATGGATAATGTCAGTATTATCTGAATAAACTTTGAAAAACATTATTCAATCACCTCTCACTCAACATTATCCATGTATTTTGGATAATAATGACTTTATCCAGGTTTGGACTTTATCTGTAGCATATATATTAATAATTATAAAATATTTTACTTGGAAGATCAAGTTCATCTTCAAATAATTGTTTTAAGAAAATGAATGGATAGACAAAGAATGTGAGTGTGGAGACATGCTTCGAGACACAAGAAATCCATTTGAACTCTCTGAAAGAGCTTTTTGAAGTCTTTTTAGAGTGAGTTGCACTATGGGTTGGGATCTCTGTGGTCTATTGAGAAGTAGCCTCCAAAGGACATAAACTTCAGGGATATGTGTTCACATTCAGGTAAATAAATATTAAATAAGCACGCATTGAGAAATTTGAACTTGTGAGTTTTTCTTTGCCTAAGTAGGCTGGTTCTATGACGCACCAAGGGTGGGACACACTATTATTTTCCTCTGTCAAATTATGATAAATTTCTTGTTTTCTAATACTCATACACAAAACAACATAAGCAAATTTATGATTATAAAAAACAAATATTGTAAAAAAAGTATAAATTGTTAACAAAAATTCTTAGAAAACTCACCAAATTGCAGTGTGCTCTAAAGAGTCATATTCTATTAGGCTGAAATCTTCAATTCATTCTAACAAAACTATTCTAAGAACAATTGTTAATCAAAATTGTTATCTATTTGCACATAAAAGGTTAGAAAAGTTTTTTATTCTCATATAAAAGTTAAGGTTAGGTTAAGTTCGGATGGTTTTTTAATCTAAAACAATATAAATACTGGGCCAAAAAAATGTTATCATGCACAAAGCTATTTCCTACGCAGCTGAAGATTTTTTTACAATCTGCTCATGCGCAGTTTTGATGTGTCACTACTGTCTTCTTATGGAGAAAAGTTTCATTAACGCAAGGGACATTTTTGAAAACCAATACATACAGTTATCATATTACTGTGGTTTTGGTATTGCCAAGTATCAAGTTGTGTTGTAAATAGATCATTTAATATACCTAGAGGTTTGGTCATTCAATTTTATCAATTTTTAAATCATATTTGTTCCTTATGTGGATTGACACCTATGTAAGAAATAAAATTGAGGTGTTCTGCACAATGCCATGCCGTATGGCAGAACACTACTGGGTGAATTAGGTGAGTTTTCTAAGAAACCTATTTTATGGTTTAGAATTTTTCAACAGTATTTGTTTTGTTATAATTGTAGATTTGCTTCTGTTGGTGTGTGTATAAGTGCTTAAAAAAACATTAAAAAAATTAATAATCTGACAGAGGAAAACATAATCACGGTTTAGGCGCATGCTTGCCCTAGTAGGCCTATAAAGGTATATAAAATGTTATTATTTATTCAGGTACTTGCTGCTCTACAATTTTTTTGCTGAAGGTAGCTATCAGTGAGGAGTATACCAAGATTATTTTGTCTCAGTGAGCCAGACGTCTACTGGTTTATATATTCATGCTGTCTGCAATGCTGTTTCAACCCTGCTAGCAGATTTTTATATGGTATTCCATAATGCTGTAGCCGAAAGATAAACAGTACACCATAGTTAAGTATAAGCCTAAGTTGACTATTTTTTAAAAAGGGTCCAATAATCATATTTAGAATAACCACATAATATAGTGGGTAAGACGTTCCATCATAATTATTCCTCTATTTAATCTTTATTAGCTAAATTTGAATAAACTAGCATACAACTATGTTGTGTTTAAATAAGAACATACATTACAGCAGCTGGGCCTGTGTACAGTTAGTATTGTAGGTCTATAATCATAACGACACTATCTTAAAAAATTGAATTAGTTCATTAGTACTAAAAGTAAATGTAAGCTAATAGCTGTTAGTTTCTTAATTATATGTTGTAGGCATTTTTATTATCTATAAACTTATGCCAAAGCCTATTGTCACTGCTAATGCATGTTCAAACTCTTGGCAAAAACAAAATATTTTTAAAAGTCTGGAACCACATTCTACTAGGTGTACGTCTTATGTTTTCAAACTAACATAAGCCATTTAAAAATATGTTTGTGGAAGGTCCTTTTGATAAATAAATATTCATATTTAATAATTTTTGGAATTTGTTCAAATTTAACAATATTTGTTTTCAATGTTGAAAGATTTTCCAGAGTTTTAGGTTTTCTGGGTGTAACTAGGGTGATTGACTGTACCCACATTGCCATCGCCTTATGCACATGAGGAACAATATTTAAATCACCATGATTACCATTCCCTCAATGTTCAAGTAGGCCTTGTATTTGTTGAATTGTATTTAACTTCAACACCCTCATCAATGGTAGTTCGGTTCTATATATAGATGTGTAGAAGCACATACACATATATACTAAAACACCTATCAATATAACAAATTATAGCTAGGGGTTTAAATATATAGAACTAAAACACACACCTATACAAGGTGTCTAGTTATGTTGATGATTATGGAGTAGGCTACTCTAGTTGAACATGCACACATGTGATTAGGCCCTACAGTGTTAATAAATATACATATTTTACTGTAAGAGACCAAATAAAATTATGCCTTGTCCCTTTGTTACAGATATGTGATAGACACTCGGGTGCTCTAAGTGTGAATGCAAGATTTCAGGGCAGAGTTCACGACCAATTTATTTGGCGTGTCATTGTCATAAAGGAGGAAATGAGAAGAATAAATAGGGAAAGAGTTGGGAATATCTACCTGTCTATATCCATTGTGAAGTTTGTTGACAACATAATAACGATATATCATCTTAGATAGATTTTTTTACCTTCTCATATAAAGAAAAAATATTGCAATAAAATATATGAAAAAATATTTTTAGAAAATATCTATTAACAGAGATCCTAATAAGTGTAAATACTAATTTACTTAGGGGTGAGCAATGCTTTAAAGCTTCGACTTAGCTTCAAAACAAATGTTGGCTTTGACTTTGCTTCAAAAAAATTATGGTTTCGCCAATAAAAATATTTAGAGTTAAAAATAGTAAGTTTATGGTCATTTAGTTCCATTATGAGCTGTTGTGTGTGTATATTACAAATTAATATTCATATGGAAAAAAACTGGAGCAATTAACATGTAAGTTGTGATAATATCTTAATCTAATTAAAACAAAATATTACAAAAAATAATTTTGCAATAAAACCTTTTCCAAGTAACTTATATGCATAAAGTTGTGTGTGTGTGTTATATATATATATATATATCCACAATAGCCTATATTATCTTTTCATCACAACTAAAAAAACATATTCGAACTTCAATTTGGCTTTGAGAATATTTCATATATTCAGTTTGAATTCGCTTCGAAATGAAAACTTGCACCCCTGGTGTACTTG